>VYZW01060454.1:8488-50191 GCA_013401315.1 Balaeniceps rex
CCCCCACCCCCGCCGGTACCGTGGGGTGTCCCGGGGCCTTCTGCCCCCGGTGCCGTGGGGCATCCCCGCCCTCCTCCCCCGGTACCGTGGGGTCCCCTGGGGCCTGCGCCCTCCTTCTCCGGTACCGTGAGGCCCCCCCCAGGCCTGTTCCCCCGTTCCCTATACCGTGCCCCGCCTCCCCTGCCCGGCTGTTCTCCTGCGGCACGGCGGTCACGCTCCCCGGGCACCTGTACCCTTCGCCCCGGTACCGTGCCCCCCTCTGTGCCCCACCATCCTCCTCCAGCACCGTGAGGCCCGCCTTCCCCAGTGCGGTGGTGCCCCACCGGGGCCTGTCTTCCTCAGGGCCTCATCTGGTACCGTGTGCCCCTCCCCGGGCTGCTTCCCCTTCCCCAGTGCTGTGGGGCTCCCGCCGGGGCCTGTTCCCACCTCCCTCAGTGCCCATTCTGGGACCATGGGGTGCCCCAGGGCCTGGTCCCCCTTTCTGGGCCTCACCCACGTTTTCGCCCTGCAGGTGGAGGATGCGCTTTCCTACCTGGACCAGGTGAAGATCCGCTTTGGCAGCGACCCTGCCACCTACAACGGCTTCCTGGAGATCATGAAAGAGTTCAAGAGCCAGAGGTAAAGCCCAGGCCCTGTGCCCCAGGGCTGCTCTGGGGAGCTCCTCTGCCTTGGCGGGGGTCTCTCTGCCTTGGTGGGGTCCCCCAGCCTTCACATCATCTTTCCACCTCCGCAGACGCACAGGCCACCCTGCTGGCCTGTCCCCCAGTAGTGCAGTCACTAGACATTGGAGGTGGAGGGTCTCTGTCCATACCATCATTTTCCAGAGACGAAATCCACAGGAAAAGGCAAATCTATTTTTACGTCCCGCGCTGAAATGCAGATCTGGAAGATAAGTGAAGCAGCTTGAGTGCAGAGCCTCTCTGTGACCTGTCAGCCCTAGAGGTGATGGCTGTCTTGCCTGTTTTGGGTAACCTGCAGACTCATATCTCCTCTCTGTGGATAACACTCCCAGTTTGAGGCTGCAGTGGATGGTGGCCATTCCCTCTGCTTGGGCTAATTTCTTGGTCTGAGGTTCCCAAACTTGCTTGTTAAAAAATTGCATCACTAAGAAGTCAGATGCTTCACATACCTCTGTCATTTGCTAGGCTTAATTTGTATTTCTGATCTGGACACAAGTAACAAGCTCTTCTCAATTTTAGCATTGACACACCTGGAGTAATCCGACGTGTTTCACAGCTTTTCCACGAGCATCCTGACCTCATTGTAGGATTCAATGCTTTCCTCCCTCTGGGCTATAGGATAGAAATTCCAAAGAATGGGAAGTTAAGTATACAGTCACCTTTGAATAGTCAGGTAGGTTATAGACCTCATATTCTCTAAATAAATTGTTACATGTGTCGCTATACACATTTCTTGCACAGTTTAGGCTATGCAGGTTTACATGTATCGCATGTTGCTGAAGTTTTTACATGGTTTCAAAGTCTGATAATGGGTATAATGTAAATTTAACTATTTATTCTCAAACCAGTTGTTAGTTTAGCTTACACAAGACTGATATTCCTGCATGAAGTGCCACTTCAACTCCAAATACTTCAGTCAGATTTGAAAAGTGAAACTGTAATTGGCTCGACATATTTGTGTAGATTCTCAATACATGGTGTGTGTAGTGACAAATTTCAAAAAGAGGTCCCGGAAGAATCGCATTTCCAGTCTTTCACTGAGAAACTGGGAAATGTGTTTAGGCAGTAGGCAAAAAATACATGTCAGGTATTGCCATGCAATTGCTAACATCCTGCAATGAAAGATATCTGCTGTAATACAGATGGATATGTATTGGCCTCTGCTTCTTTTTTGTTGTGTGGTTGTGGAGGCTGGAACAGAGCCTGAATTCTACTGATAAACGTGTGGTTTAACTCTACTTAGTAGCAGTAAGTATCTTTTAGATCTCAGTTCCCTTAGATCTCTCTGTTGCTTAGAAATAGCATCTTTAAGAGCCTTACATTTTAATATGTTTCTTAAAACTGACAGTTCCTCTGAAATAAAACACTGGTAACAGAAACTGCATTGCTTGTTGTGTGGTACAGCCTCTCAAGTGTAGTGGATAATGCAGTGACAGTCAAAAGCGATAACGAGTCAGACGGTTCATAAGCCAGATATGACTTACGGGATTTTTTTTAACTGATGGTGTTAATAAAGTAGGTAGGGAAATTTATTGGCTAATTAAATCTTTTTTCTTTCTTCTTCATGTGGTAATCTTTTTTAGCTAAACAGCTGAAAATCCTGATGCTAGCTTGTTGAACTTGCACCTATGTTTCTGTACAAGTCACTGTCTTGTGTGTCTTATGCCACTAGGTGCCCTCAGAGCCTGTTCCCAGCGCTCTCCCTGGCAGCGGGCTGTTGTTGCATTACTCCCAGGAGAATTCGCACAATCACAGTGACTGCTCCGAGGAGTTTAGGCAACAGCTTCCGTACAAAGAAGATAAATCCCAAATTCCTTTGGAGTCTGATTCTGTAGAGTTCAATAATGCTATCAGTTACGTGAATAAGATCAAAACACGTTTTCTTGACCATCCAGAAATTTACAGATCCTTTTTAGAAATTCTTCATACCTACCAGGTAAAAAGTCTTCCATATAAGTGATCATGGGTTTGCACTGTAGCTGGTTGAGGAGTAGTTGTCAAATGAAATGTCTGCCTATTGAACAGGCTTATACAGTTCCAAAGCGCTAGCCTTTGTCCAACAATTGCCTCATAGATGTTCACATGAAATGACAAAAGTGTGAAATTTGTAGAACTTGCCAGGGTCTGAGGTGTAAAGGGGTTGTATCTGGATCCGTCTTTACTAACCTTCGGTTGATTTAGTGATACTCTGTGTGAAAGGATGCGCTGGAAGAACCTTGGGCTATCTGATAGTTATTTCAGATTTGTGTAGCATAACGTTTTTGGCTGAGTTGATGAGTTTTCTTGCATAGTGAGGTATGTTTTTGACTCTGTTTAACATCTGTGTGTATCTTTTCAGAAAGAACAGCTGAACACTAAAGGCCGACCCTTTCGAGGCATGTCAGAGGAAGAAGTGTTTACTGAAGTAGCAAATCTGTTCAGGGGACAGGAGGATCTGCTTTCTGAGTTTGGACAGTTCCTCCCGGAGGCTAAAAGGTCTTTGGTATGTGTATGCTTAGAACAAGGCAGGATATTGAATACTCTCTGTTTGTATGTAGAACACATAAAGAAGCTTTAGGAATGCAAAAGTCTATGGGAACACATACAGCCAGTAGATGAACTTTGCTCCTCTTCGTTGTTTGGAATTTCGCAGGACAAGTGACTTAACTACATGTTCTCCGTTGTGTTCAGATATATAGGGTTCTTTATTTGCGCCGACCAAGAGGAGAACATTGAAATCATTATTTATTTACTTCAGTTCACAGGAAATGGACCATGTGAAGTGAACAGTGTCCAAAAAACCGAGCATGAGAAGAATCTGGAACACAGCAAAAAGCGATCCAGACCACTGCTGTTGCGTCCTGTTTCTGGCCCAGCAAAGGTATCTTTCAGCAAGTAAAAACTTGGAATAGCCTGATACTACTCATTGTGTTTAGATAATTGCTTAGATGAAGTTGTGATGAGTAGCGTCTTTGAGGTATGTAGGTATGAGAAACAAAATTTCAAAGTTATTTTTAAAATAATTACTGTAGAAAAAGGGAATTTTTAAAGTATGCTTAAACGTGTGTGGTAACATGTTGAATACTACATATCAAGATCTTCTGTACTAAGTATTTGCCCTGGAAAGGGACAATTTATTGCTTCTACAAAGAAATCTTTCTTTGGAATTTTTTCTCAAGTGATCCTTTTCTTGTCGTTGTTTCTTCTTAGCTGGGAGTCATTTGATAGAGATTGCTGTGGAGGACCTGACACAGCAATGCTAGATCACTATTTGGGAAATACTGAGTTTCAGCCTTTGCAGAGAGCTGTTCTATGTCAGCAAAGCGGAATTTGATAGCATTTGAGTCACAACATTTTAAGGATAACTGTTTGGTTTTTTAACAGAAGAAAATGAAACTGCGAGGTACCAAAGATTTGTCAGTAGCAACAGTGGGAAAATATGGAACACTGCAAGAGTTTTCCTTCTTTGACAAGGTCAGTATTTGGCCTGTTCTCACATTCTGTGGACTTATTTTCAACCATTTATGTGGTTATTAATCGGTTGGTTTTCTATACAATCTATGTGTCAGCACTTAGCAATTGCCTGACTTTTCAAGTGGTAGAGAAAGACAGACCAAGAAAAGAGAAAATAGGTGGGTTTGGAAGACGAATAGAAACTGATAATTAACCTTTTCCCGAATGCTTGTCTCTTACAGGCATGTTTTTCTCTATTTTTCAGTGATGTTTCCTCATGGTACTGTCTGTAGTTACTAGATTATTGTTTGAAACTAGGCATTTTTGTGCATATTCTCTTTTTACGTTGCAATGTAGACAGAGGTTTGTCGCTCTACCCATGGTTCAGACTACTTAGAATATGAACTAAATAAAAGTGGTGTTCAAGTGATCTGATCATTTCTCTCCAAACTGTGCTTTAGGTGCGTAGAGTGCTAAAGAGTCAGGAAGTCTATGAAAATTTTCTCCGTTGCATTGCTCTCTTCAATCAGGAGTTGGTCTCTGGCTCTGAGTTGCTCCAGCTGGTTACACCATTTTTAGGGTAAGTTACTGACTACCTTCTCTGCTGTGTCGTACTTTTTAGGTCTTGATCTGTTACTTTTTGGTAGGCATTGTGAACTTTGTTACTGAAGTTTTGGATTTAACTTCAGAAATATCTCCTAGGTAGCATGCAAGAAAGTGAAGGCTAATCCAAAAAGAGGAGTAATAAAATCTGAATCTTTTAACATATCTACACAGCTCTTTGGGGAGGATATTTTCCTCTGTCTGTGCATCCAGTTGAAAGCCTCACAAGCAGCAGACTACCTGATGTTATACTAAATCACTGGGGGCAGAGAATCTCATGAATTCTGGAGGGTGGTCTCTGTTCGCACTCCCTGTTCTAATCTCTCAAAATACAATACAGGTATAAACATGAAATCTCAGAACAGAGCTGTGAAAAGGATAAATAGTTCTAGCTCTGATGTGAGCCTCTCGTGCTGTTTGGCTTCCAACGGAAGAGGGAGAGTCACATGGCAAGGATCAGTGACTCCTCAGTCAGTTAAGGGGATTATTTGTGAGGTTGGGAGGGAAATTCTTTTTCTGCCTCAAAAAAAAGTAAAAAAAAAAACCCTGAAGTAATTCAGAGAGAACGATAACAGAGGTAAAACATTGGCGAAAGATTTCTCACTGCAATGGTAAGTTTGTTTAGATTTTCTCCCTCACTTTTATGACACACGTTAGCCACCGTAAAACTGTCAGAGTGAAATAACAAAACACGCATACTTGTGTTTTTGAAGGAAATTCCCAGAACTCTTTGCACAGTTCAAGTCCTTTCTTGGTGTGAAAGAGTTGTCATTTGCTTCTCCACTGAGCGACCGATCTGGGGATGGAATGAGTCGGGAAATTGATTATGCTTCCTGCAAACGCATAGGATCAAGTTACCGGGCTCTCCCAAAAACCTACCAGCAGCCAAAGTGCAGTGGAAGAACAGCCATTTGCAAGGAGGTACTTTGGAATCAACCTATTCAGTCCCTGAACACACATTGCACTTACATAGCTTGAAGTGGGGTAGTTAGTGCTACAGCTTCTGTGTGTGGATTCCCCTCTTTAATGCTGATTAGCCAGCTTTAACATCACATCAGTTATTCATCCAATTTATTGAAATAAGAGTATCCACATGCATTTTACTAATTTTATCTAAACCCATCTCAAATCACATTTTTCACTGTAATGTCTTTTGAGTCTGTGTGCATACACAAATTTATTCCTATAGACAGAAAAGAATATTAAATAGCCTGAAATTAATTTTCTAGGAGTGGACCAGTATGGCCTTCAGAAACAGTTTTTCTCCTGAAAGAGCACTGTGAGCCAGCATCTTAGGCATTGTTCTCCCTGAGAACAGATATCTGCAGCATAGGTGCTCCCACCTCTCGCTGTCGTTGGCAACTCTGTCTCCTTTACTTACAGTTGCTGATTACTGCAGAGTGATCTCTCTGATTTGCGAGATGATAGTGAAGGTGCTTTTGAGCTTTCTGAGTGGTGCTCTGGCACAGTTCCACACAGACCTCTAATCTTCTGAGGAGCAATCATGACAGTGACTTGTGAACTAGGTCTGGAACTTCCAATAGAAACTCAGGGAAGAACTGTGCAAAAATAAAACAGAGAAGTATCAGACCCCATGAGAACAGCTCTGGGCTCATAAGGCTCTGTTCAATGTCATGTCTTTGCACTATTGCAGGTGTTAAATGATACCTGGGTTTCATTTCCATCCTGGTCTGAAGACTCCACTTTTGTCAGCTCCAAGAAGACTCCTTATGAGGAGCAGTTGCACCGTTGTGAAGATGAGCGGTTTGAGGTACCTCTGCTACTGAGCTTCCTTTCTGCCTGTCTGCCGCCTCAGAAAGCAGAACAACTAGCTATGAGGATTTTGACTGACTTAATCGGTGGCCAGTTACTGAAAGTTCTATTAGTGTTCATTGGTTTGAGCTAGAGTTTGGTGTTTTCCACTTCCTTGGAGTCTAATAGTCCTTTCTAGGCATGCGTCCAGTTCTAAAAAGCATGTTACCTTTGGGAGAACTGGCGGAGGTATGTTTTCCAGTAAGAAACCTTGCTGATGCTTCTTAGCTCCACCCAGTGGGGCTGGAATGCATGCCACAAACCTGGCACCGCTGGTCTCCATTTTCCTGCTACGCCTGTTCTTACACTGTGTCTTTTGTGAACTCTTAACAGTTGGATGTTGTCTTGGAGACCAACTTAGCCACGATACGTGTGCTGGAGAGTGTGCAGAAAAAACTGTCACGACTGACTCAAGAGGATCAGGAGAAATTTCGACTGGATGATTGTTTGGGAGGAACATCAGAAGTGATTCAGCGCAGGGCCATCTATCGCATCTATGGTGATAAAGCACCAGAGATCATTGAAAGTCTTAAGAAAAACCCAGTTACTGCAGTTCCTGTTGTTCTTAAGAGGTAATTCCCATTCTCCTGTGTTCACCTGGGTTCTTTAAGGAACTGATACAGAATTTTTAAAGCGTTTTTAAACAACTGTTTTCTGTAGGTGTTGTTTCAAAGGATAACTTGTCTTCAGTGGTGGTGCTTTTTTTTAACTTACTTATTGCTTCCAGGAATAATGAAAAGGTTTTGGTGCATCACGGTTGGCTACACTAAAAATGCTTTGTGTGTATTTCTGTGGTTATCTTTTTGAACTGAAGTAGATTATACATTTATGCAGATTGAAAGCAAAAGAGGAGGAATGGCGGGAGGCCCAGCAGGGCTTCAACAAAATTTGGCGGGAGCAGGATGAGAAAGCCTACTTGAAGTCCCTTGACCACCAGGCTGTCAACTTCAAACAAAATGACACCAAAGCTTTGCGCTCCAAGAGCTTGCTGAATGAAATTGAGAGTGTCTACGATGAGGTGTGTATGCTAGTAAATAATCCGTCCTGTATGTCCTTCATTTATAGTATCATCTAGATGTTTACATAGCACCTGGGACCTTGTTGAAGTGGTAGTGCTCTGAAGAGTTCTCAGTCAAAAATGACTGTCCCAAGCATAGTGTTAATACTGGCTTATTTCTTCTGGCAGGAATGGCTCTTGAGCATGGATTGGAAGGATCTTTACCTATTTGTCTCTTGATTACAGCATCAGGAGCAGCATTCAGAGGGGAGAAGTTCTTCCACAAACGAGCCTCATCTTATCTTTATCTATGAAGATAAGCAGATTTTGGAAGATGCAGCGTCTCTTATCAGCTACTATGTAAAAAGGCAGCCTACTATCCAAAAGGAGGATCAAGGAACCATCCGGCAGATAGTGCATCACTTCATACCTGAGCTGTTTTTCTCTCAGCCCCCTGAGCACAGTATTTCTGAAGAATCAACAGATGAGGACAGAGAAAACCATCAGGGGCAGAACCTGGATACTCCCGAGCTACGGAAAAAACATGTGCCTGGGCCTCCAAGCAGTCCTTTGGAGGCAAAAGCAACCTTCTGTGATGTTACAGCTGCTGAGCCCCACAACACTCTGGATGATGTTTACAGTCTATTCTTTGTCAATAATAATTGGTATTTCTTCCTCCGCCTTCACCAGACTCTGTGTTCAAGGCTCCTAAAGATCTATCGTCAAGCTCAGAAGCAGCTTCTAGAATATCGGACTGAAAAAGAGAGAGAGAAACTCCTTTGTGAAGGAAGAAAAGAAAAAAACAATGATCCAGCCATGGAACTAAGACTGAAGCAACCAAGTAAGAATAATCTGGGACATAGTCCATTCTTAATGCTCTGGTTGCTAGTGCTCGATTGTATGTATCTGAGTGTCTGAGACCAGCAGGCAAGTCTGTAAGGAATGTAGAGGTGCAAACCTCCACTATATTTGTGATTTGTGGATACAGCTAATTTAACAGGCTAGCTAGTTTGTAGTTTATCTTCTGAGGGCTCTCATGCGTAGTTCATAGAGACTTCATGCAAGCCCACTGTTGTCAGATGTTCTCAAGTGTCTCATTGTATTAATCCGTTACTTTGATTTAAAATGTAAATGGCTCCACAATAAAACAGTTAACTACACAAGGTGGTCATGGAAGTGCAGGAGATAAAACTCTTACAGTCTGTCAGCGCTCCTTACAGAGAACTGTCTGTCTGTAGGCATGTTCTCCATACTGAATGTCATGGTTCTGGAGCAGTCCTGTCCCTCGTATCTCTTGACTTCACTCTGCCTGTTACATGCATTAAGTGACTGCACTTTTTCCCTACCCAGGTGAGGTGGAACTGGAGGAGTACTACCCTGCGTTCCTGGATATGGTGAGGAGCCTGCTGGATGGGAATATTGACCCAACGCAGTACGAGGACACTCTGAGGGAGATGTTCACTATCCATGCCTATATTGGCTTTACTATGGACAAACTGGTGCAGAATATTGTCCGCCAGGTAACTAATTTGATGGCTGTGCTGTGTGTTTGGGGGGCCGCCCATCTCCCTTCTACGGACAGATAGGTTTCTCACAGTACCCTGTAATGCAAGGACTCACTAAACTTAAAGCAAATTCATAGAAAAGTTATTTATGTAGGGGAAACACTCTAACAGAAGTTCAGTGAGATAGTTGAGCTTCAGTACAGGGGCCACCTTAGGGGATTTACTCTTCCTGGCCTTTTCAAACATTTTTGGAGTTCCAATCTTTTCAAAGATTGTATCCCAAAATACATCTAAGGCAAAAAAAAAAAAAAAAGGTCCAGTCCTTTTCACTCAAACCTGTCTTCTAACTGTAGTCTTCTTACAATTAAGGCACATCAGCCCCTCACTCTTCTCTGTTCCTTTTATTGCAAAGTAATGAAAAAGAGAGGGAAATGTGTGAAGTCTCTGGAGTTAAAACTTTGCTGCTTCATCTGAGGTGTGATGCCGTGCTGAGTTTTGTGCTCCTTTCATAACACACTAGAGTTAACTCTTGGCCCAGACTTGCTGACTGAATTCCCCCTTTTTTAATGGAAGCTTCACCACCTAGTGAGCGATGACATCTGCTTGAAGGTTGTTGAGCTCTACTTGAACGAAAGGAAGCGAGGTGCTGCTGGAGGTAACTTATCCTCTAGGTGTGTCCGAGCAGCAAAGGAGACCAGCTATCAGTGGAAGGCTGAACGTTGCATGGCGGATGAGAACTGTTTCAAGGTAAGAACTTGCTCCCAGGGAACTTCATAAAGTGACTGTGGCACTTTACCTGGGAGAAATGGGTTTGGAAGCTCCAAGGCCACAATGGTGAGAGAGCACAATATGGGGAGAAGGTACCAAAACCAGAGCATAGACAGTAAAGTGGCATACTGGCTCACTGAAAAGCCCTGCTGCTTACTTCTCTCCTAGCTCACATTTGTTGTCCAAATGACTTGTTGTGAATATACAGCATTTTATTGTGAACCCATGTGGCTAATATCTTGTGCCTGTAACTTTATTACAGGTAATGTTTCTTCAGCGGAAAGGACAGGTGATCATGACCATTGAGCTTCTGGATACGGAAGAAACCCAGACAGAAGATCCTGTGGAGGTCCAGGTAATATCACAGTGACCATGGAGTCTGCTGTACCACAGACAAAGCAGATGTCTAAGAACGCTTTCCTGCTTTCTTGTTCCAAACCGTGAGACTTTGCCAGGAGGAGAAGTTTACCTGGGAGGTGGGGAAATTACATGTGGGGCTGTGGTCATTGACAGAAATGGGTATGTAAATCAGCTTGGGGTTGAGTGAGATACCAGCAGCTTCGTAAAAAGCAGCTTGGAAATAAACTAGTTCTTTGCAGTGGTGTTCGTCTTGATGAGAGCAAAATCTGACTTGAAATCGGTCTCTCTTGTGTAGCACCTGGCTAACTACATGGAGCAGTATGTTGGGGTAGAAGGAGCTCCAAACAACCAGAATGATGGCTTCTTATTGAAACCGGTCTTTCTGCAAAGGTGAGCGTGCTCCCTCTCCCGAGTCACACCTGCAGCAGCTGGTACTGCTTCCTCTCTGCATATGTGGCAGTGATTTTAGGTGATGTGCCGTATGAGCAACTCTAGGGAAATGCAGTCATCCTTGAGGTCCAAAGGGGCTGCTGTAGTCCAGTGCACTGCATAAGAATGCTGAAGAAAAAATTTATGACCACTGCATTGAGGTTTGTTCATGAAACTGTGTTTAGAAAGGAGTGGGACTGTCTAAGCAGTCCCTTCGGGGAGGAGTTTGAGGTCTGATTTGTTCCCATTTCACTAAACATTTGTCAGAGTGTATGGAGGAAGATCCTGGAGAAAGCCTGAAAACTAAATGTGGAAATACAAATTTCATACTTGTGCTGTCAGCTCTGCTAGCTTAAGAGAATGGATAACCAAGTGTGACACATGCTTTGTAATCCTTGTTTTGTTCTAGAAACCTAAAGAAGTTTCGCAAGTGGCAATGTAAGCAAGTGAGAGCTCTGCGTAGCGAAGTGAAGAGCTCCTGGAAGAGGCTGATTGGGGTGGAAAGTGCCTGCAACGTGGACTGCCGGTTCAAGCTCAACACCCACAAAATGATGTTCATCATGAACTCAGAGGATTACATGTACAGGCGGGGAGCTCTCTGCCGAGCCAAGCAGGTGCATCTCCTATTACTCTCTCTGCAGCTCAGGCAGTAGCAGAGGTTGAGGATGTGAGCCAAAAGACAGGTACCGATAAGAAGTCTTGTGGCTGAATTCCTGCAAACTACACCCAGAAGTTACTGCTCTGTGTTGGATGAAACATGGAGGAGAGCTGGTAAATGCTCTGTACTGTGGTTTAGTTTAGCAGCCTTTACTTTACCATGCAAATTTTAAGGGGGAGTGGCAAACATTAAGAAATAGAGATCTTCAAATGCAGGTATGCAGTTTCCTGTTTTACTGTTTGTGTTGTGTTGTAAAGCATGCACATCTCAGACACGCACAGAGGTGAGAGTTTTGGCTTCTCCCCCAGAAACCTCTTGGTGATCTTTACTGTCCTGCTTTCAGGTACAGCCAATGGTGCTGCTAAAGCATCACCAGCAGTTTGAAGAGTGGCACAATAGGTGGCTAGAAGAGAACGTGACCATGGAGGCTGTTGATGTAGTTCAAGACTGGCTAATGGGAGACGAAGACGAGGAGATGGTGCCCTGCAAAACAACCTGTGAGACGGTGAATGTCCATGGGGTCCCAGTGAACAGATACAGAGTTCAGTACAGTCGCCGTCCAGCTTCACCATGAGCAGACTTGTTCCTGGGACAAAGACAAGTAGGAGTGTTGCCGGTGAAACACATTTACTCTGAGAATAGTGGTCGGAATGCAATGTATGTATTAATGATATTTATCCAAACAGCATTTTACTTTGGATTATGATGTATGTTCCATATGGCATAGACTTGTCTCCTTGCAGTGTAATCCTCCAGCCATCATGAAGAGACTTTTAAAAGCTTTATGGGAAGAGGGCTCTTGGCGTTGCCACACACTTTTTAGTAGTTTCCTAGCTTTAGGCCACTGCTGACCAGCCAGTACTGGAAGGCTGAGTGAGGGGGTCGGGCTCTGGGCACACGACCACTAGTGGCTTTGTTGGAGAGAGGGAGCTGGGCTGGTGTTTGAGCAGATGCTGGCAGCTGCTTCCACTTTGAAGGGTTTAATGTTCCCTATCTTCCTGAATTTATGCCGTCTTAGAGCCCGCAGAACTCTTCAATGTAACCTCCGAGTGCCCGCAGGGCTGAGAGCACCTGGCGCAGATTGCTAGCCCCGCTATGGGCTGCTTCATTATCTATGTGTACTAATAAGGCAACGAATGCAGTATTTGTTACTGGTGCTCTGGTGAGAAAAATGCCAAAACTCAGAGAAGGGTGAACGGCGTACTAAACGCTCTAACTCTCACTCATCAAACTAAGTATTTTGGAGCATGAACTAAGGGGAAGAAACTTTCTGAGCTGCAGCACTAGGCAAGAGAGCATTTTGCTGCGCAAGACAGCCTAGGCCCATCAGCTACCCCCCTGCAGACATGCACCGGATCCTATGTTGTTGCTTTGTGAACTTATGACCTGCTGCAGACTCTGCCTTCTCAGATCTGGAGCTGCTTGGAGCGTGTGCGTGGGGAGGAATATCCATTGCGAGGTCTGGCCTTTTTTTTTTTAATTTTTTTTTTTTTTTTTTTTTTTTTTTTTTTTTTTTTTTTTTTTTTTTTTTTGTATTTTGCATGTTGATTGGCAGCCTCTGGAGACTGCGTTCTCAGGCGCTTCGCTTTCCTTGTGCATGCCCGGACTCCGTGGTTCTGCTGAGTTGTACCACTTAAATAGCATCGGTAGATGGAGCTCTTGCAGCACAGTGTTTGCACTGGATCTGAGGTTTGTCCCAGATACTTTGCTGTTTCTGCTGGGTCAGCACAGATGCTGTATTTGCAGTGACACATGGAAATCTGTAATGGGCAGTGTTAGATCCAGCCGCAACCATCGTAGACAAGCTTTTCCACTGAACCGTCTGTACTTCTCTCTAAGCTTTTTTGCAATGAAACCTAACAAAAAACTTACCCTGAACCATGCAGAACACTATGTCAATTGTCTGACTTAATCTATTGAAAAATCAAGAAAATTTAGTTGTGTCTGTCCTGCAACCCCACTGTGACTTCGCTCTTGTTTTTCAGGGGCCAAGGGCAAGCACACTGTCCATGGAGTGTATTACAAACATAATGTCTTGAGGCAGGTCCAGCCTCCTTTCAGCTCTGCTTCCAACTTTTTCCTGGCTTTTGGGGGAATAACCCCCCAACCCCGATATTTCTTGTGGCTTTGACTTTTAGGTTATAATTTCTGCCAGACCTAAGAGGCAGCCCGTAGGATTTGTCCTGGGTTATTTCCACTGTACAACATTTGGTTTTGCAATTGTCTCACTTGACAGTAGAAAAATTGGCCTTTGGGGTACGTTTAATAGAAAACTGTACTGACTCTTTGTCTTTTTTGCAAAATAATCTGTAGGAGGGAAGGAGGGAGGCCAGTCTCTGGCATTCGTGGCCACTTGCACAACCACTGCCAGCAGAGGACTTTTCATCAAGAACTCATGTTCTTGTTGTCTGGGTCTCTGTTAAATTTTGGTTACTGAAATGATCTGAAGGTTCTTCCCCTGCTCTTGTTGCAGTAAGTGATAAAAGATGCTGACCACGTAGCTCTGTGAGGGCTGGGTGGAGGAGCGGGGGGACAAGCCCCGTGCAAAGCACAGTATCCCCCTTTTGCTTCCAGATAGCTCAACAAAATGCACCTCAGTCCTGTTCACCTCTCCGCTGTCTTCCAGTGGAGATGACAACTGTGCCAAATTTTATGGTTTTATGATGCAGAAAAATGTTTACTAGAAAATAGGTTGTAACTCGTGGCTTAAAATGCATTTGATTCCAAGCGTACCAGGGTGTAGGAGGGTAACGCACCTGTGCACCGTCCTGTTCCATCTCCCCATTTTTAAGTGTACTTCAAGTATTTTTAAGCATCCTTATTTTGTAAACCTTAATTTATAATCTGAACAGATTAAGTAAGACTTTCACCCTTTACAGTGCTATTGTCTCAAAAATGATAGTAGCAAATGATGTCAATGGAGTAAGCAGGCAGTGCAGGTTTGAGAGTGGCTTGCTAATGTCCGAGAGTTTAAGCTCGACCGCTGTGTATCTGCTAGCGCGACCTTGATTCAAGAGTTTGTTCTTCCATTTTTTTGAAGGATCTTTGCTTTTGGGCTTGTAATTGCTTTGCCAGCTCTTTGAATGTAGTTTTTTTTATATTTATTTGCACATTCAAGTAAAATAAAATATTGATTTTAAAAGTCTGAAGCTCTCACTGTTTTAAATTTGTTTTAAATTAATTTAAACTTTCTGACAATCCCCAGAATTGATTGTCTTGCACCTGAAATTGAATTTTAAATGGTAGAAAAATGCAACAGAAAAGTTAGATGAACTTCCCTTCAAGCGGTTGCAAGATAGGCTGCAGGATGTAACGATGTAGATTGCGTGCCAGCTCACTTCCAGTGGGCCAGCAGGCAGCAAATCTTTAACCTTACCCCCACACAGAAGTTCGTGCACAGCAAGTGTATGTAAGCTAGTGCACTAGCTAACATAAAAGGGAAATAAGTGTCCTGCAAGTAGTGTGCAATAGGAGATCCCATGCGGGAAGACAGCGCCTGTGGCTCTGCACCTCCGCGCGTGCTGCTGAGACCTGTCTTGGAGCAAAGGCCCACGGCTGGACGAGAGCATGGGAGTCCATGGGGTGGCATAGTTGCTCCACGCAGAGACAGGTTTCAAAAGAAAACTGTGTAGTGCCAGCAAAGCATATCTTTTTGCAGAGTGGTTTATTTCTAGCAGCACCTTTGCCATGAGAGGTGTGGTGCAAAAATATGGTCCAGGCCTGTCCCCCAAGTACTCGCACGCTAAATACAACAGACATTCAAGAAAAGTGACTGATTCCAGTTCCGAAATCTATAAGCACATCTGCTACAGGTTAAGACAATACAACTGCAACCATGAAAATAACCCTCCACCCGCCTTTCCTTCAACCTCCCCAAATCCCTGGGTAATAACATGTTTAACTGTGTTCCCCGTGAGCTCCGCACAACAAATGAATGTGTAGATTTTGCAAATTAAGCTGTAGTGATGTGACCCAGATCTGATAGGAGTTTCCTTTACATCATTTTCAACACTTCCGTTGCCATAACAAAAGGCAGCTCTGCTTTCTGTGCTGCATATTGCTCGCAGGGAAACAAACTTTTCTCCTAATAACAATCCTCGGATGCATAAATTGCATGGAATAATTTGATTAAAATGATGGTACTGGCGTCCCGGAGGACACAGTCCACTTTATACAAGTCTTCTCGCAGAGATCTTGGACTTCTCACAAAGAGGACGTTCCCCGTGCTCAAGGGGAGGGACAGCCAGATCTGACATCACCCAAGAGCAGTTGGAGGTCTCAGCGAGTGGCCAGCTTTGGCAACGACAAAGACAGACAGCTTGAAAACATCGTTCAGGTTTGCAGGACGGAATAAGAATTAATGGGTTTTGAAATTAAATTAAGAATTAATTTTACATTTTACTTTAATAAATTTTAGTTCTTAATTAAATTAAGAATTAATACCTGAATTCAGTATTTAATATTTCAGGATGTGGGTTTTTTACATGTTTCTGTGTCACAGTGATGCACAGAAGAGAAAGACAGGGCTGCGAACCACTGAGGGGTAGTCTAGAAGTATGTGTGTAAACATGAGTTGAGTCTTTCTTCATGATTTAGCCATTCCTCTGGATTAGAACTAAGTAACTCAACCTTAATGAAACCAGAGGTATGCTCTACCTTCCACTCATCAAAATTAAAGACTAAATTAAAGTCTAGCAATTCTAAACTGTACCTGTGCTAAAGGATGAATCCAAAAAGAATCATCTGAGACCCAGTGCTGAAAAGGGATGATGTTGTCTGTACCCCAGTGTCGTTATCTTGCTGAGAAAGGGCCAGAAGAAGCTATTCCAGAACATCTAGTGAGTTGTAGTGATGCTAATACACTTCAAATATTTCTGAAAAAAGCCTTCCTATGGACTTCCTACACTCTGAAGTGAAAACTGCAAGCAAGAGAAAGAGTAGTTCTGAAAAAAAACCTGTCTCCCCAAAAGTATTACACCAGCATAAGGCTTACAAGCAGCGAGGAGAACGTGAGCACAAAAGGTGTGGCATAACCAAGGGAAGAGATTGGGGGGGATCCCAGTGGAACAGGAGAACTGCGGAACAAGCAGAAGAGAAGAGAAGCAGGGAGATTCCCTGGAGCTGTGGAGAGTCTCAGGGTGATGGTAAGAGACCTGACGAAGTGAGAGGAAGCGGAGCTGGTGTGATGGCAAAGTCAGAAAGAGTGCCCAAGGCACAAAGTCATCTTATATGTGCCAGAGCCTGCAAAGACAAATCTGAGGTGGGGCGATCCTGGTTGAAAGGACCACCATTTCTACTTCAATAATGGAAGTCTTCTGTGCCTTGTGGTTCTGAGAAGGCTCAGATGCTTGCACACCCAGCGGCTGGGAAAGGCAGGGCCAGCATTGCATTCATGGAAAATGTGAGATTGTGCTGACACTGGTGGAAATGCTTCATGCTGCTGGCGCTAAGGCAGAGCTGCTGCCTTCACGGGCAGCTGCTTCTCGTGTCTGCATCACAAATGCGAGCTCAGCCTGGGGCAGGTATTACCTGCACTAACATTTCGGTCCTCACACCTCCCGGCTTGCAGCTGAAGAACTCTCTGGAGCTGCTGGAACAGAGCAGAAATAGCCCCATTATTTGCCTACCAAAGTTTGCTCTTCCAAGCCTTAAAGATGTATGGGACAGGCCAGGTGGTGTTTGTACCCTCCCTCTGAGCTTTAAAATCCCGAGCCTGATTTCCAGCATTACATCTTTTGGGTTCAGAGCCATGGAATAAAAGAGCGCCTTCTCCCAGGAGATGATCTATTGCACAATGAATTACTTTAAAACCAAATTGTTACCCTACAGGGCAGGGATCACACGACTTAAAGAGATGTTAACAAGCCGTGACAAACCTCTGGCATTAGAATTTTCAAGCAAGCTGTTCTGCATCTAAAGCAGTCACTAAAGATCACACAGCATCTGAAAAATTAAGGATACAGCAATGAGTAACCTCTCTCTGCTCCACTCCAGAGACCTGGCCATGGGAAGCACGGCTGTGATTTGCACACTATCTGAACCTGATTATGTCTAATTTTTTGCATACAGAGCATGGAAAGGATCCTGGCTGAGGCATGGAAAATATGTGGCCACATGAGTCATTCTGTAATGGTTCATAAATCCTGAGAGAATCACAAAAGCAAAACATCTAACATTGCATCTTCCCTGTCCCTGCCAGTGGAACTCCACCTCTCGACGCGCTCGGCACAAGGATGTGGGAATATGGTGAAAGCAAAGGAAATAGGATCATTTTCTCCTTGGAATAGAAGAATCTCATCAAACAGCAGCCAGGCGCAGATTTGCAACCTTCACAGAAGAGGCCATTCATAAGCTGAGGAGAAAGAAACGAACTACTCCTCAGGTTGCCAAACCAAATTTACAGTTCCTACTGCCCGGACTCCAGCTTCTGTCTTTACTCCCTTGCAGAGCCAGGCAGGGGACTGGAGAGCAAAAGCCTGAACACCAGCAGCCTCCGACGCTGTGACCTCCTGCCTACCCACTTGATGACCACTGGGAAGTGGCCACGCTGGGGCTCTTACACAGGCGATGGGAGAGGATTTGGGACTTTCCCAGCAATGCCTCTGTGCAAGGCAGAGCATGGAAGGGACTTACACACTGAAGGAGTTAGAGAAGGGGGCACCAAGCAGCAAAGGATCTTAAAGGTTCAGGTAATGTCTGCCAGTCCCTCTTACAACATTATGTGAGCCGACGTCTCCATACGACCAGCAGGTATGTGGCAGCAGCATGCCGCTGCTCCAAGCTGTTAGCTGAGTGCTCAACCCTCTTGGGGGTTTGCTGGGTGGAGACTGCCCATCTCTGGAAAAACACAGCTCTTCTTGGGTAAGAGTGAGTGAAATTCACCATTATCTACCCAACAGCAGAGACTTCCCGTGCACCCTTGGCAGGCCCCTTTCCTGCTTGGATGGAGCTGCTCTCCCTGTTCCTGGTAGTTTATCAGCGGAAGCAGTGTCTCCTTCAAGCCGTGAGACCTTGCCACTTATCGTTTGTATGTTACGGCACTGCAGGCTGGTGCTAGTGCTGATTCTTTCAAATGCAAATAGCTCCGACCCACAGGACTTTTGATCAACCTCTGCAGTGACATCAAGAAGGAAGGCGCAGGAGCTCTGTCCGCTGTTTAGCCAGGGAGCAGGAGCAGAAATAAAGAAACGAAAGAACTCTGAAAGGCCCAGCCTGATATGGGGATGGCAAGGCAGACACTAAAAACCCTCAACTGCTGCAAGATGAGGCTTCAAGAGCCCTGTGTAATCCCTGGGAGCTGGGGAGGTTTCTCTGGATCTGTGGCTCTCCTGCATGCCATTTATGTTTCTGTGAGGGGATGATATCTTCTTTTGCACTACCAGAAAGCATTTTGAATCAGGGTGCGGGGAAAGACCTTGAATCTCACACGGAGCCACTTGGGTCTGTCTCAGCTGGAAGGATGCTTGCCAGAGGAGGTCACAAGTTCAGTTTACGCTCTAAACCAGATTCAAACTGCATCAAATCTGACCATATTTGTTATTTCCAGGAATATTCTGGAACAGGAAGGAGGTCCAAATGAGTCGCTCGAGCCATTGTCTAGCTCCGACGATGAAGTACGGTCCCAATATACTGTGGACCTGGATACGTATGCCCCTCCCAGTCCTGGGTCTGACACTGGAGCTAAGTCTCTGCTTGGGCAACGCATACTCGTGCATGTCGTGACAGCCCCCCATACGCCTCATCCCTCACGGGATCAGCCTGGTGCTTCCGTGAGTTAAGGACTAACAGAAGGAAATGCGTAAGCAGGGTCACTAATAGTGCTTCTTCCACGCAGCTCTGAGCGCAGCAGTGCACTGCTGGATCCTGCACCAGAATGGAGACCCTCGGGAGCAGACGGCTGTCACGCAGGCTTGTGCTGTGCTGTGCCTTTTGGGGACTCTGCCTGGCCTCGCCAGACTACGATGGTGAGTGCATATCTTTGGGTGAAAAATTGCTGCTTCTTAAAGTACTGGATACTTGGTACCTTTATAAGATCCCTGAAAACTCATTTTTTAAAGCTATCACATGGGAGCGCACTCCGATTGAGCTTCGTGCATGCTCTAGTTGAAGCAGAAGGTGATAGAAGGAGATATGGAAGAGAAAGAAACTGGGGTGGAAGAAACCAGAAAGAGAAAGAAAAATTAGAGGAGAAGTAAAGCAGAGAGCACTTGAAACCAAAATCTTTAGCTAAAAGTTAGACTCCCACAGCCGTGACTTCACCCTGGAGTGGCCCCAGACCTTAGGATTCTTTTGAAAGCTGGGCAGAGGAATTGCTCTCTGGTTTCCCAGGCCTGCTGATAGTTGTACAACATAGCAATCAATTGTGAGCTGTGGGAAACCACACGACAGAGGAATCGTGTAAATTTTCACTCAGGTTGCTGATGGTTACTCCTGCACCTAATTCTGTTAGCCAGCTTTTTGTGCCCATCACACAACAGCATTTTACAGAATACTCCCACTTCTAGGGACCCCAACGTACAATGCGAAACCATAGCCTTTGGGGTAAGCGTTATGTATGCAGCCTGCTCTGCAAAGTGCAAGGGTAACTGCACAAACAGCAAGTAACAGACCGTGTTTATCTGACAGATTACTCTCAGAACAGCACCAACGAGCAGGTAACGACACCAGAGATCGCACCGTATCCCCGAGCCATCCCTGGGGAAAAGGCAACCATAAACAACGTCACGTACCTGTTGATAGAGGAGGCCGCATGCTCTCAGCTGGGCAGCGTGGTCACAGTGCGGCTCATCCCCTGCCTCTACACCCTCGTCTTCCTGGTGGGGCTGCCTTCAAACGGGCTGGCCCTGTGGGTCCTGGCCACCAGGGCGGAGAAGCTGACCTCCACTGTCTTTCTGATGAATTTGGCTGCAGCAGACCTGCTGCTTGTATTGGTGCTGCCCTTCAAGATTTTCTACTATTTCCTGGGGAACAACTGGCTCTTTGGGGAAGGCCTGTGCCGGCTCACCACAGCTTTCTTCTATGGGAACATGTACTGCTCAGTGCTGCTGCTCACATGCATCAGCGTCGACCGCTATCTGGCTGTGGTGCATCCTTTCTTTTCACGTTCTTTCCGCACCCCTGCCTTTGCTGCCTGCACCTGCACTGCCATCTGGCTCTGTGCTGCCGCCCTCACCCTGCCCCTGACCCTGCAGCAGCAGTCGCATCCCCTGTATGGAGCAGACATCACTCTCTGCCACGATGTTCTCCCCAGGCATGACGATGACCAGTATTACTTCTACTACTTTGTCTGCCTGATTGCCTGTGCTTTCTTCGCTCCTCTGGTGGTGATGCTGTTCAGCTACTGCTCCGTACTACGAGCTCTCCTGGACAGTGGGAAGCAGTATTCCTACTCTATGAAGCTCACAGCTCTTGTACTGTTCACACTTGTGGCCTTCTACACACCCAGCAATGTTCTCCTCCTTGTTCATTACTCCAGCTATAACTCCAAGTTGTACGGCAACCTGTATATCAGCTACATGGTGAGCCTAGCCGTCAGTACCTTTAACAGCTGTGCTGATCCCTTTGTCTACTACTACATTTCTGAAGACTTCCGGGATAAGGTGAGGAGGAAATTCTTCAGTCACAGAAAACAAACCACCACATCCCTAAAAACCTCCAAAGAAACACTCCCTCAAAAAAGTTCCAAAGATTCACTGGTGTAAGCCTCCATCCCAGCTCCCTGCTCCCAAAGCACTCACAATATACATTGGGGATGAGATGAAGACAACACTGGGATGCCACAAGTTTCATCCAGAGCAGCGAGCAGCACTTCCCAGGAGACAAGTCCTTTCTCCTGTCTGCATAGCTAAAACTGAATAAACCTGGACCGCAGGATTCCTCAAGAGGTGTGGAGTGCAGACATGATGTGGAGTGCTGAACATGTATAGATCTGTTACTGGGACGCTGCACGCAACTTCTCATCTGGTCACATATTGCCAGGGATGCTCTTGCCGATATGCCTAGGTCTGGTTTTCCTAATGCATCTTGGCAGACTGATTGCTATTTGTGTTCTATTTCTTTTTCTGCTACTGACTTGCTTGCTGTCCTTGAACGCGTATTCTCTTCACCTAAAACTGAAAAAGTACAGGCACTTGCAAAACCAAATTTCTAAGCATTTCAAAAGTACTAGGAGGTACCTATGTGAAAGGTGCTCTCCTGAACTAAAATATTCTGTCAAGAGAATGTAGAGCACTGGCATTTCTAGCAAATACATTCTTGGCTTGATTAGTAAGCAACACCATAGTAATGTCAGCCCATTGTTGGTAACAAGTGTAAAAACCCCGTTCACTAATACTTATTTTTGCAAATGACCCTTGGCATCCATAATTTCTTTGGGGCAAAGATTGTATTAACAGATTTTTTTTTTTTTAAATTATGTCTCTTGAAGGGAAATATTAAAGAAGGAATTGATAAAACCCTTGCTCTAGAACGCCACACTTCTTTTGTGTAATGTCACACACAATCAAGAGCTGTCTCTTACGACACAGGTGACCAAGCTTGTTGCTTATTGGAACCTGTTGCAAATATGACAAAATGCAGCCAGCTCATCTCTCAGACACAGCTAGGTCATATCCCAGTAAGCAGCAAGGTAGAAAACGAGCGATAAACCTCCTTAGAGTTCCTGAATTCTTTAGTTTTACTGGTACAGACATGACTTCTGTCCTCACCATAACCTATGATCAAACAAACTTACAGCCAATGTGAATAAGAAGAGGCAGACAAGATTGTCTTAAAACCAGTTTTTAATAAAATATTTATCAGAATCTAAACCAAACCCTTTTCTGGACTCAGACTTGCTAAGATTTGTGTGAACAAACCGAAAATGGTCATAGAACTGTTTGCGTGCACACGTATATGTGGGGGCGAAATGCAGGTGAAAAACTAGAGCCCTAGCTCCTCTGGGTGCAGTACTGCACGTGCAGAGGATGTGCCAGCTACTGAACACAGGAGACCTGGTGTAGCCAGGGCTATTGCCACTCAGTCAGAAATATCAAGTACTAAAAAAAAAAACCCAAAACCCAACCTGAGCTGAGGTTTTCTAAATACATGATCTATTCACAATAATGAAAACCAGGTTATTGTGCATTAAATGTCAATAGTCAACGTCAGCAAAGCAAGTGCTGTTGTTTCAATGATGGTCTTCAAGCAAGCTGAACATTCTTCTGGTATTTGTTTTCTACTGAGGCTGATTAAGAAGAAGGGAAAGAGGCAAGACCAAAACACTTGGACAAGAAAGAACAAGGGAACTATTGCTTTAAAATAAATACCATGGTAATGATTACTCTGCATAATGTACACTTACAAATATATAAATATTAATTTCATTGAAAGGATTGCAAGCAAAAATCACTGATAACTAGCACTGCTGCAGCTATTCAGCAACGTAACTTGATGTTAGTAGGAATCTCTGTGTCTTACAAGCCCACTGGCACTTTTCTCCTTTTGCAATGAGGGACCATCAGAGAAAGGAAAGGAGAAGCATCTCTCTGACAGAGGGAGGCAAATGTCTCTAACCCAGAACCAATTCCAAGCCCAGAGCAGCAGCAGGTCTGCTGTCCTTGCTGGCTTTCCACCACCGAGTTGGTCTCTTCCTTGGTGAGAAAAATTAATCCCTTCTCTCCAAACTATGATGGGCTGGTCTTCACAAAGTTGGAGCCTGAGTTTTCAGTGCTGAGACGTCCTTGTGTTCTCAGGGACACCAGTGTGACTGATAAGCTTCAGAGTAAGAACTGGGCCAAAGCCTTTGAGTAACATTGAGTCTGATAAGGCTATGCAGTGTCCAGTGGGTCTCATGGACCTAGTCCTAAAGAGTTTATGTATTCCAAGCAGGATTTTGAAGAATGGAGGAAAAATAATCTAGGAAATTTTTTTCCTAGATAAGAATTAATGATGATTACAAGAAACATGAACAATAAATCTGGGACAGGGGAAAACTATGGACAGAGGGACCATCAGCTGGGATGGAGAAGAGGGCAGAAACCTGCTCCTTTACTCCTGTGATAGGGGAGAAAAGGCAACTACAACTGTGTAATTGCAGGTTCCTTTATTCAAATCCTTAAATAAAATGACTTTTTTTTAACTACAGAAATGAGCTAGTTTGGTGTGGCAAGACTTGGGGGAGGCGGAGGCTGTCAAGAGCAGATGAACTAGTGATTTCCCCGAAAGTGCCAAAGCTGTGAAGAAGCACTCAAGGTGAAGTCAAGCTCCAGGATCCAGAAACCCTGGCACATTACTTCACACTCACTGTCCTGTTCCAACTGTCTCTGTTTAAGGACTCTAACGCTGCTCTGCCTTTGTCCTCTGAGGGTCCAGGTCTCTCTGGCTTTTCTTCTAGTTGTAAAACAGAAGCAAGGCTCCTCTGCCTCAAACAGGTGAGTGCACTGGCACACAGAGACCCCACAGAACAAGGCCGTGATTGATGGGCTGGCACCACCATGAGGAATTATTTAGCTGGCAGCAATGGGGAGATGTCTGCATCTTGAATTAGTACGTTACATGTACCAGACCCTGAGGAAAGTGAAGAAAGTCAGGTTTAATACTTGGCTGCCCTAACTTCATCTCCTTGTCCCCAGCGGTGATGCTGTCTGACTGCCCAAGGATCTATGAGAGGACCAAGCAATGTAAAATGACTTCAAATCTCCATCCAAAAGCATACAATGGACAAGACAAGGAAACTAATGCCAGAAAGGGACAGGGGATAGGAAGCTGAAGAACCAGAACAGGTCCCATCTTCTGTGGGAAGCTAGTCACACAGACATTATCACGGTGACTAAATGTCTCATTCTCCCAGACTCAAAGCATTAAACAGCTGAGGCTGGAACCAGCAAACAGCAGGGTTTGTATTATGCAGCTTTGATATTTAGAAAAGAAAAAAACAACCCAAAACAAAACACAAACCTCTTGGTGCAGCTCACACTAGGTCTGTTTTTTACCCAGGGGACAAATATTGACTCAGTCCTGTGTGTGTACACAATGGCCAGTGTCTGCCAGGCCAGCTGCTTACAGGAGATGGAATTTAGTTTAAAGGCATTTATTTACCTGCCAGACAGGAATGCAGCCACAAGTGCTTCTGCTGTGCTGTGTGGACACAGTGAGGACATGGTCTGTTCACGCACACTGAAGAGACGTGGCAAAAACCTCTGCTGAGCAGCAGTGCGTACATACAGGCAGCAGCCACGTCAAGATCCTGTGAGGAGAGCTCGGAGCAGCCATGAAGGAAGGCTTGGAAATTTGCCCACAAAGCAGTTCTGAAATTTCTGGGAACTTCAAGACCCAGACCTTCATCATGTCAACTACATTCTGCAAATATCTGGCCCCAGACAAAAAGGACTGGAAACTACATATGCCCAACTTCTGGGATACCTCCTGTTTTGTCCCCATGTGGACATTTTTCTGGAATAAAATTGCTTTCATTCTGGAATGGAATGTCTATACTGGGATATATTCTTGTCATGGTTCCTGTGTAAACAAGCCCTAAAAATGAATGGAGCTGGGCTTTTTCCTGTTTCCATTCACCAATAAACACCCTCAAAAGGAGTTTCCACCCCACTCTGGGTCCTGGTAACAATAGAAGTGGGAAGATAAAGTATTAATGCTATTTTGCAACAGGCAATGGCATGTAACTCCTCCAAAGAGAACAATGCTGCTCCAGGCAGGAAGGGAAACCAAAAAATCTTGGCTCCCACACTTTTGGAAACACAAAGCTTTTGTTTTTAGTTTTACCACATTGCTTGGGGCAGGTCAGTCTAAGGCAGTCCAGCCTCTGTGACACCAGTGATTTGTACTGGCCAGCAGACCCAGGGCCTATGCATAGATTATCATATCCAGAACCACTGTATGGGGATCCTAGTGGGAGCAGAATAAAAGCCACTGGTGAAGTCAGGCAAGCATTTAAAAGGACTGTGCCTTGGGTCAGCTTTATTTTCATGCCAGGTTGACAAGGAGGAAAGGGGCTGAGAAGGCTGCAAGCAGCCCTTATCAGCACATAGTGCAGCATTAAGAGGGCTCACCCACCTAATCTTTGCCACTGCTATGGCTGGCAAACTCCTCACCTGAAGCCTGCAGCCACATGGTGGACAGTCAAGCCTTTCAGCCCTGACATTGGATTTCAGTTTTCTCTTGGAAAATGTACCTCCCAACAACTTTCCTGAACATGGAGCCACTAGGGAAGTTTTTCTCTTGGGGGACATTGCTGTGGGTGCAGTACACTTATGGGCTGGGGAAGATGATTAGCCTCTTGCTATGTCATAATTAGCAAAACTCTGATTTTTATTATTATAATTTGAGAGAAAACTTCTCAGCCATCTTTCCTCAAACAGCAGTTCAGCTAAGCACAAGGCCTGGACTTAGCTTCTAAAGGTAGCTAGGAAATGGCATTTGCAGTATCCTGATAGTAGAGAAAACACTTTGAAATGGTCTATAGGTTTGAATTCCAGCCCCTATTTTTCTCACCTAGAGGGCACAGTATATTGGTCTCCTATCCTTGGAAGTAATCCAAAGAGGATGCACAAAACACAAGAAAATTGACAGAAAAAAAACGCTGAGTGTCCCCCTTAGCGCTCCAGATCTCCCCCATGGGGCAGCAAAGCCTACAGTTCTGAGTGCATCAGGAAGTAGTCATCGTTCGGTTTCTGTTCTGCAGCAGGTCATCTGAGGGAACAAACTCATACAGG
The DNA here is from genome assembly GCA_013401315.1 of Balaeniceps rex. NCBI lineage: Eukaryota > Metazoa > Chordata > Aves > Pelecaniformes > Balaenicipitidae > Balaeniceps > Balaeniceps rex. Next base: position 34,444 of record VYZW01060454.1, read on the forward strand.
AGTTGATTCTGAGCCTCTTCTCTTTATTTAAATTATATATTTCTGTTGAAAAGAGAACATAATGAAGAACAGTCACTTTCCCATTACATATCTTTGTGAAACATCTCTGGTGCTGGGCTTAAAAGGTCACTTTTTATTCTGCTAGAGATGGAGACATTCAGGTCACGAAGACTTTTATGTGCTGCCCTAGCAAGATCTTGTCCTGGTGATTCCTTGCTAAAGAGGTTAGTAAGTCAGTTGTAAGAATGCCCCTTTTGAAGAATTGAATACATCTGACCCAGCACACGAGTTAGTGCATTATATGTTGACTCTCAAACCAGATTTACGATCCCCCGCCCTCCGGCTCACCATTCTACTGTGGTCACTACTTCCTGAATCTTGTCCACTTCTTTTAACTTGCTTGCTGTTGTCAGTTCTGTCACAATCTCAAAAACGTCAGCTTCCGACGCATAGGGGTCTGGGTCATATTCATAGGAGTAGTATGACAGATCTGTCTGTAGCGGCGGGCCTTCCTCTGCTGGAAAGGAAACCACAGTGTCTCAGGTTGTGCTTTAGCCAAAGAAACTGCATTTCAGCACCATATATTGCATCACAGAGAAGGGGAATGACATAAAAGGAAAGGAATGTTAATCAGGGAGGCAAATCAGGGGCCAAATGAGTGCCTTACATGGGTAAAGGACACTACACATGTCAATGGACCTGCGCATGCATGCTTAGATTCACATGCAAGGAGAAAAGCTGCTGTAAATCAGAATTTTCAATTTCCCAGTCTGAGACTTGGGCACTGGAAAAAACGAAAGAAATCAAAGGGGGTGGGGGGAAAAAAAAAAGAGAGAGGGACATGTATTTGAAAAAATCTCAAAGTTTCATTTTAAAGTATCTAATTATAGGCATTATCTGAGGTGCTTAAGTTAGGAACCAGTTCACACCAAGACCTCTGTACAGTAAGATAAGAGATATCTTTGGGAACACCAAATGTGACAGATGAGTTACTCTGCACCCTGAAAATACACCTCTCTCCTTTGACTAGGTCCAAGCCAAGTACCTCAGTTAAGGAGAGACCAATCCATACTACGACGTGTAATGTGTGCATTCTTTTAAGCACCATTTTATAAAAGTCAGTTACAAAGCTAAAGGGCAGACCGTGTTTGAGCAGTTTACTTGGTGCACGTCATGAAAAAGATCAGTTTAAGCAGCTAGATTTCTTTTCAGCCCAACCAGAATGAAGATTTTGGCACAACAGGCCAGGAGCCTGCATCAAAGCTATTCGCTTCTCCCTCAGCCTGAACTAGCAGCAGCTGAGATACATCTGCTTCAGCACAGTCCCATACCACTGAGAAACTTCCATCATTTAAGAGAAGAGCACACACGTCACAGGCAGAAACAGGTATTTATCCTCCTTACATTCACTCCAGTCTATACTAAGACATTGGCAGGTCACTCACACAGTACATATCCCACTCAAAACAGGCTGTGCCCCTCTCTGGTGGGTGATTGCTCACTGTCCAGAGGGTAAGACGGCAAGATAAAACTTCTAGGAATATCAATAGGTCCCCATTTTCTACATTGTTCCTTGAGCCAGCTTAGCTGTCCATCTTTCCTGTTTGCTTTCCATATGCACTGCTCTAATCCAAACCAAAGCAATCACTGAAACATAGTAGTTGTAAGGAGGAAAAGTCCCCCTTCTCCCCCCTCCAAAGTTGGCTTTATTTAAGAAGAACACTCGTCAAGGCCTTTGAAAATCTCTGTTCTCTAGAAATAAAATATCTGAAGGCTCTTCCCTGTTGCCTCCCACATCCTCCCAGCAACAGGCTCAGCCCTAGGCAAGGGAACGCTTGCCTGAAAGCAGAGTCAGTCTCTGTGATCACTTCTTCTTGGCCTTATCCATGTGAGAACCTGCCAGATCATGAGCTCGTTCTATGAATGGATGATTGCTGTCCACCAGGGACAGAATTAACATCACAGACCTCACTCTTCCCAGGAATGCAGATTTGGAGTCAAAGCAAAGATGAAAGGCCGACATTTCCTGTTGCAGACAAACCACTCCCCCATCTCCAAATGTTTGTGCCTAAGCCAATGTTTGCTGAACATCAATGGGGTGAAAGGAAAAATGGCCCACTGCCAGTTCAATCAATCCTAAAAGAACAGCGGTCCTGTGAATAATGCGCCTGCCAGGGAGTGTTGCGAGATGACTCCACCTGGAAGCAGAGTTCACTCTGATGTTCCTGTTAGGAGCCAGTGATGGGTGATGGCATTTAATTTTTTAAAAAATAATACCACCACCACCAAACAAAAGTATCATAATTCCACATAGAATTTTCTTCCAGCTGCTGGCCCTCCTAACTGCTAGAGCAGAACTGCACAAATAACATGGCTCCAGCTGTGGGGAGAAGGAGCTCCGACAGCATGGAGCTGGGTGGGCTGCCTGCTCCGAGCAGCGCAGAGTGCAACACCGCAGCAGCACTGATACCACCGAGTACTGCTGCACCACGCTTCAATATTGCTTTTCCATCAAATACATGTAGAATCACATTACTGTGATACCAACATACTGTCTTCCAGCATCAGTGGCCATACATTTAGCACTTTTGGCAGAGAAGATTTAGGCAATTTCAGAAGAGCGTTAATGATCTATGGAAGCAATCAAAGCACCACCTCATCAGAGAGATGGTATCGGAGCTACTGAGGATCCCCGAGGCTCTGAAATTCACCCATATTTTTGTAGCCTAGTGTGACAATGATGTTAGGAAAGCCACAGACAGAGAGGCACTCGAGATACTGATACTCCAGTTAGCAACCTAAATCCTGCTCCAGGAGCTTTCAGTCCAAACAAATATGACTGGAGCAGGCTGTGAAAGCATACTAGCAGAGCTTCAGTGCTTAGAGGCTGAGGTGGGTCCATGCTACTCATCAGAAACCTGTTCTATCCCTCTGACTCTCAGTAATTCACCTGTGAGAAAGAACTGCTGAGGAAGGGGATTCAGACATGAGTTGTTTCAGTTGAGTCCTGTCACCCTGCACACTTGCCTCTCAATCAAGAGAATATTTCTAAAGATGCAAAGAGGATCTACCCATCTGTACAAAAAAAAGGCTACATTTTTAAGATCAAACCTCAGTCATTCTGCCTCACTTGCTGCAACATCTGCTGCAGACGTTCAAAAGGCATTTTAAAATGCTTTGACAATACCTAGGTGCTGCAAGAAGCACTGCATCCTGATTTTTCAGGACCATCTATATACAATTGCTTACCTTGAACAGCATAACTCAAAAGCTGTTGTTTATTCTAGCAAACTCACTGGTGTATATGGAACTACACTGCAAGCCTGTGTTTGCCAGAGTGAGCCCGAACACATTATGAAGTTCCCCACTGTTTGCTGGAAGGAAGCTGGCTCTCATTGTTTCCATTGCTGGGGTAACACAGACAAGAGCTAACAATGAAAGCATCAATCAAACCAAGCTGAGCCTGCACAAGTCATATGGCAAATACAGAACGATTTCAGACAATATAAACACCACGAGGTTCTCCAAGAAAATGGTTTTTCCTGAAGATTAACACACTGAGGCAGTTTCACCAACCTGCCCTAAGCTTGATTTGGCTCCTGGAGTTTTGCATCCTTTTAGGAAATGGCAGATTTAGACATGGCTCATCAAAACTTTCACTAGAAACCCAGAGCACCTGAGCTGACTTAAACCAATCACATGCTTCAATGCTAACAAACCAGTGAGTCCAAATGAAACCCGCGTATAAGGAGGGACTCATTCATTTGTTAAACTTTGATTCATGTACTGTGTGGTTGACCTGAGAGGAGCCCAGAGGATTAATGAAAATCACATGCTGGGTGCTTTTCCTGATGCAGGATTTAAGTCAGTTTTATTTTTGAATGCTCACTCTGCCATGGCTGCTCAGACAGCTCAGTTCAGAACAGTATCTGCCTTCCAGGAGACTCTCAACTTGAATGCTTACAGATCCTAGAACAAAGCCAGCTCTAAAAGCTTGTGCTTTGACAAACATATCCTTATATATATATATATATATATATATAAAAAACATACAGGTTTGTTAATCTAACATCTGTATAAAAATGCCACACACACAAAAAAAAAACAACCCCAGAATTTCCACTTTCGCTCTCATTGATAGTGTACTGAGTCAACATTGCTTTTGTCTGCTTACAACAGAAACCAGAGGGTTATTTTTCTTAGACAGATACTATAATGCAGATTATTTCAGAAACACTGTTCTGAAAATTTTCAGATTGCGGACCACCATCCAGTTCCACAATTTTTTCCCCAGGTAACCATATTTTCACTATCAAATTTTTATTTGAAAATAAAAAAGTTCCATTTTGTAGATCAGCAGCAAAACACTTAGTATGGCCTTGCATACCAGCAGTGCCCTACAGAGCAGTTTGGGAATGCTGCTTTAAAGGGTTCAGATTGCAAACAGAGTTTCCATGCTGAGTACATAGCATTTGCACAGAATAAAAAGCAACAAGCATTCATCTCAGTTATTCTAACAGACAGCAATCTTATACATATATTCACACTAAGTCCAGAAACAAAGGGAGGGAAAACAGCAGAGACATTAAACACTCTAAGATTGAATGACCTATAGAAATAGTCATAATGATTATTCACCATGCTTTTATACCTTAATAAGAAAACTGCCCATCAACTTCTGTAGAGCAGAGGAAGGGCAAAGAACAGGATGGTATCTCTCATGTTGGACACATGCTAGTCTGAACTCTGGTGCACAAGAAGGACATGAGAAGGCATAGAGTCTTCTCTTGAAGAATTAACTTGTTTTACCGATTTGTTAGGAGAGTTAGAGGCCAGGGGAGAATTAATGAGTGGAAAGCAGCCAGGAAAAATCTAGTCCAGTTTATTTACTAGAAACAGCATGAAACAAACTATTCTATTGACCCTCCACTGCTTCTTGGTGAGATTTATTGTGAGCCATGAGCAAGTTCGACATGAGTCTTGGAAAAAAGTGTATGAATATAAGCACTAAATAAAATGAGCAGCCAAATTCCTGGCTACTCCATCTACTGACCTTAACATTTTTTGCTCACTAAGGCCCTTTATTCCAAACAGCAGCTCTGAGGGAATCAAGACTGCCAGCTCAATTTTTGCACAGAACTGCTAGAGACAAAGTTAATCCATCTGGATTCTTCTTCTTGCAATGGTTTGGTCTGTTGTCATGTCCTGTTCAGTTGTTTGTTGAAACACGCTCTATCAGCCTGCTTTTAAATGTGATCTTTCCAGCTTAATATTGAAGAAAAGATCACAGAGTGTGTGTTGTTCAAACATACCAAGGCTGAGAAAATAGGAGAGTCACTTGCCCACTCCTACAAACAATTATCTAAATCTTGCCTGTGCACTGAATAGAGCAGGTATCACGCAAGACTTCCTGAAAGGAAAAGGACTAGAAGACCTAGTCTGTTGTTGAATAGTTATCATCCTAAGTTTCCTTGACCTCTGCATTTTTTCTGATTTCTGAATGTTCTGTCTTTTCTAAAAGATGAAGAAATTCAGCATCTTTACTTAAATGTGCCTAAGAGCCATATATACTTTTATACAGTGACAGGATAAGCTTTAACCTTGCTAAAGAAAAAGGCCTTGGATAAATGCAAAGGTTATGATACTACCTGCTGGAGTTTGTTGAACACTGGGTTGCTCAACTGTGTGGGAGTGTGTCTCCCTTTCTTCTGGCAAATTCTTGGCTGTAAATAAAAAGAAAAATAAGTGCATTGGTTATAAAATTTGTTAATGAATCTCTATAAAATGTTTGCATTTTCAGAGGTGGCGTATTCAGTTCACTGAGCTACTACACCACACATCTTGAAAGCCCATGCAGAATCTCTAAAGAATGTTACGTTTCGTGGATGTCATTTTTATCTAGGATTATTCACTTCAGATAAAACAGGAACACTAATTTTCTCTCAAGTTCATTCCGATTGGTAAAACATGTATTCACGAGAACAGAAAAACAGTTATTCTGAGCTACGCAGGAAGGCGGCTGCTCTTATAACTTAATTCCCTGTAGTATGAAGTAGCAAAATAATATGTAGGAGGTTTTGAATTCTCCTCTTTTCCCTACCACACATATGTAGTTATCATTTGCTTAGATAAGGATTCGTAGTGTGCTGCAACTAGATGGTAACAGAAAAAGGAATTGAATGAAACCTACAGGCAGAACATTGAGACATGGGCATCTGTTCTATCCTTGTATTATTCCTGCACGATGCTACTTCCATCTGGCAATGGTTCGGGTAAATCTGTCCATCTGATCCACATACAGGCTCCCCATCATAGCCACAGTCTCGCGAACACATGCACTGCTCAAAATACTCATCCTCCAAGCAGCCAAAAATGTTATTGCATGGTCCAGAGTGAACAAAGCCTGAAAAGTAAACAAAAGCATCCAAAGCAATATTTTTGCATAGCATGGCGAAGGGGAAGATGGAATGGCGATTTTCTTCTATTTCTCTGATGAAGTTTTCATACTGAATTCCCTAAGACTTGTCAAAGGAATTTACAACCTTTGTAGAATAGAAAGCTCTGGGAATAAAGCTGTCTTTCTGAAAGAACCATATTGCAGCAGATTCCAGATATAGGATAAAGCAACTATTTTGTATGACATAGAGGACAGAAAGCAATTTATAGTTTCTGGGGAAAGTTATTCCTTTCACTGATGCACAAAATTGTTCTATCTTCCTACAGTTAACTGTGGAACTCTATTGCAAGATATTTTAGAGAAAACCAAATTGCATTTTAAAGACTTTTTACCTTTATGTTTATTAACACATCTCACCTTGTACAGATTCTTCCAGAATTATACATTGTATCTTGCCTCTGAAGCAAATAATAGTCACTTTGGTGGCTGAAGAGTAGACTACATTGGTCTGTTTGGCTGTCATAAGTTTAATACTGCTATCCCACAAACCTTTTTAAAACTTCCACTAACACAGATAGTGAAATAGAGCATTTTTCTAAATATAATTTTGAGTTCTGAACCCCTGGAAAGTATGTCCGTGGGCTCCATTTTCCAAAAAATCTGCTTGGCTTTGGTGCAACTTACCAACCCATTGGCTAGCTGAGCTTTCCACCTCATTGCATGTTGGCCCATCACAGAGCTCCCGAGCCAGGGGACTGTTTTCACTCACGTTGTAGAAACGAGTTGCTTCAAAAGCTGCGGGCCGGCAAGAACGAGAAATCACAACCGAGCCTTATGCCTAGAGCTCTAATGCTAGCAAAAATCAAAGGAAAACAGGCACATACCTGGCTCATAGTAATCATACACTTTGATAGGAACAGGAGCTGTTTTCCCAACTATATGCTCTCTGAAAGCTTGAAACTTTACACAGGTCATGCACTGGCTAGGAATCTGTATGAAATTATGTAAAAGACTCATTGTAACAAAAACTGCACTTTAAGTGAAGAGAGAGACAAATAAACGTAGCACATGCCCCTAATGTAACACGCTGTGCTAGACACTTGGGGAGAATGAAGACACCTCCTATACTAGGTATAGAGACAAAGATAACAAATAAAAGCCAAACAGGATGAATTAAAATACGTGACACTTTGCTGGCCTTTAAAGCACATACTTACCATACCACGATGTCAGAAAGTCAAACCTGAAACTCAAGCTGTATTCTCTGGCTTACCTAACACCACTCCTGTCATCAGCCAGCTTGCTAATGCAACTAGCTAACAATTTACTGCTGATGACCAAGCCAGGAGAGATCTCATCTTCCACTCTCAGGTATGTGCTGTGAGATCTGAATTAGACTGCATTTTCACTCTGTCCTTTTAGCAATGCTAGTTGTACCTGAAGGTGAGATTATTTTGAGGCAAAAACTAAGTGATACCTGCCCAGAAATTCTATATGGGCTGAAGCTAATCACCTGCCTCTATTATGCTTTCGTTTCCAACCAAAACCACAACACCTACCTGCTCAAAAGAGGCTCAAGCAACTGGCCAGTTAAAGCTGCATGGTAATCCTCATCTGTGAGGGACCATCGACATCAATACGCTGTATCTATGCCTGATCCACTGGTCATTTGCCTTTCATTGAAAAGCGACATAATTATAAGAAACAAAGTCATTACCTCATCAAAATAAAAAAGGACTTTTCTTCCATCTACTTCATATCTTTTTAATCCAATTTGCTTGTTCATCAATAACTGGGGGAGGAAAAAAAAAAAATCAACAGGTTTAGTTTCATCTCATTTTATAGAAAACAGTTCGAAACTAGAGAAGAAGAAGGATTTTAGACTGCTTAGAAAACTGACCAGACACTAAACCCCAGGGATTTCTTGTGCTGGAAAAGGATGTTTCAGTAAGAGAGAGGGGAAAGGCAAAGAGGATTGCAGTTGCTGTCATACAACTGAGGAGAAAGCCATTTGCGTTCTTTTCTGCGACCTGATGAGGAATACTTGCAAGGTGCACAATGCTGAGTGTTCTTCCTGGTGCATTTATCTCCCTCAGACTACGCCTGACATATCATCCATAATCTAATTGAATAGCTCCCAGATTGTTTTCAGTACCAAAGCTCAAGCAAGACCTCAGAGACCCCAAAACACTCGATTAAGTCTGTTATTTACACTCCTTCAGACTGCCAGGGAATTATGCTGCTGGATCGCACCAAGTATTAAAGGTCCCCTTCTCCCACCAGCTGAAAAATCCAAAACATTCTTCTGCCAGGAAAATTAATCCTTACATTTGAAAAGAGCAGCCATTTGAAAGAGCCCTAGGCATCCTCCCTTTTGACGAATGGGGTCAGGCCAGGCCTCTGCTACTCATCTTCTCTCCCTCTGAGGCCCAGGGATTTGTAATTTGCATTGTACCAGTCAGGCCCACAGACTACCTCTTCTATGCCTTTTATTTATTGGGACAATCTGCATACCTAAGGAGTATCAGAACACAATCTAAGAGTGCTTCCCACATCTGGGGTGCTACTGCCCCTAATCTACCCCAGCCATTTGTAAAAATGCTCTAGCTCATCTCCTCATGCTGACTGCAGGTCTGCAAGTATATCATGATCACGGTCTGCAGAGGAAAACGCAAGAGCCCTCGTTTACAGGATTACTGCACCACCTCAAAGAATCTAGTAACTATCTCCCTGGTACAGAATGCTAATGAATAACCACCAAAATATAAATTCTATCATCTGATATAATTCTACAAGGTTTTATTTTAAAATTTCCAAAAGAGTTACTCCTATGATTTTCCATATTTGCAATATTAACATCTCAACATTATAATGATTGTCATGCTGTATGTACTGATCAGTCGATCAATCCTTACTGTTTTGATGAATGGTATTCAGAATACATCTATCATGTGAAAATCATTTAATCCAAAAGCCAGGGAGGATGATGGTCTGTAGAAAAGGACTCTTGTGTATTCATCCCAGTTTGAGGAGCGGAGTAAGGGCCAGAGCAGATACTTTAATTCTATTCTCCAAACTGTCCTATTACTTTAACCTCTCTGTCAGACAATCCATTTTGTGACACAGGGATAATATTTCCATGCCCTTTTTTTTTTTAAAAAAAAAATGTTCCTAAGTTATTTTGAGATCTTAGAATGAAAACTCTGTGGAAAGGAGAACAAAGCATTATTATTATGTATTAGAAAGAATGACATGAAGCAAAAAGCATTTCTACTGAAATTTGCCCAAACCTGCTACCAACAGCTTTAACTGTGAATTTTTTCAGCATAGTGCTTCTAGTTGTAAAACCCTGCACACAGCTTCCTGCTATTACTGTAACAAGCAAAGGAACATGTGTTTAAGTCCCACACAATATGGAAAGGGCCAATTTAATTTGTCCTTATAATTTTAGGGGCCTGATGGTGGCTGTTATTACTCAGCAGTAGATGGCTGCAGACAGTCCTTTTATGAGGGCTTGGAGAGGCTGGCGCCACCAGGAAATGCTCAGCTCAGCTAAAGTTGCATTTTTCTGGTGAAGCTTGATATATACCAGCCTGTGGTGACCTCCTGACCTTGTCGACACCCAACATTATTAGGAGGATTTGTGGCTGCACAGCCAGGGGGGCTGCCCTCAACGTGCAACAGAGCAGCCATTAACCATCACTGCCCCGGAGCTGCACATGGGTCCGCTCTGTGCACACTGCTGCCTTGTGAGGGCAAACAACAAACAAGGGAATCTGATTTACAGCCCTGCCCCTCCTCACCAGAAGGAGAGGGAAATGGCTAGGGTAACAAGAAAATGCAGCAGTGGGAATGACAGGGCTCTGCTGAAGGTGGCGTCCAAAATACAAGACAAAACTAGTACCGGGTCTTCAGTGCAAGAATTCCATTTTTGTCAGCATGATTTGGATACACGTTTGATAGTCATGAATAAATCATAGGGGTTGTAGGTGCATCTTCACTGCCTACCTATATATATGCTTGAGCTTTGTCCCTACATTTCATTTTTACAGATGCAAAGGGTTTCTGCAATAAGAAAGACGGAATTCAGCTCTTCAAGGGGAACATTCCTCCTTGAAGATGCAATATCCTTCCCAATTTAGCAAAATCTCCCACTGCCCAAAGGAAGTAATTCTGTTCTGGTTATGGAAATGGACTGCCCAGTACTGAATCCCAAGCGCAGAATCCTCTCTCCATATCAAGGCACAAATTACGTAGTCTTTTGTCCAAAGAACTTTCAAAACAGTGGGTTCTGAACCAGCTCTTTTGTATCTGACAAGTACTGAAGAAGTACGCGCTGCATGAAGTACCTGACATCCTTCTGAGATTTGCGAGGACTTAACACAGATCAGCTCTGTGCTGCAGGAGCTCAGCCCTCCCAGTTAAGAATCAGCTCCTTTTCTCAGGGGGAGAAAGGAAAACAAATCACCTGCTATTCTATGCCCAGAGACCCTACCAGATGGGGCTACACTGGGACTCTGTTGCTTCTCTACCCGTGGAGACAGGAACATGAGATTCAGACAGGTGGGAAGATGCCGCAAGGGAAAACATAACCACCTCATCTGCTTAGTGCTAGAGAAAGCCTAACGTGCTGGAGAACTCATTCAGCATTGAGAAAATAACTCCTGTGCAGTAGCAGGGCAGCTTGCTTTTACCCTCTGACTGCTTCCATCCAGGCCAGGTTCAGGGATATGACAGGGTACGAAGCTGACACACGGTGCTTCCCAGACATGGATGCATCTATCTAACACAAGCAGCGTGGGTAAATCTCCCTCTTTCTCTGCTCTAGTTTCCGCATGCCCAGTGTTTGTTTCCGATTTAGGAGTGCTGACCAGCACCTGGCCAAGGAACTAGCAGTGCTGAGGCACCAGCAAGATGGCACTGAATATGACAGAAGAATCTCTGAAGCCATAAGAAACCAAACATCGGAGGTGGGCTAGTGTCACAGAGCACAAGGATTATGGCAACACACTAGAAGACAAGAGAGAATAAGAGGTATGGCAAACAAAAGTGTTTTGAAACATTATACAGCTAGTTCATTGGGGAACCAGAATCAGAGTTTCTTTGCAGAGTGTATATCCTAATGTTAATCATATATTCACAGTTGTCTTCAGTGTTTCCTCTACTTGAAACGTGTGCAACATGCCCTGAACACAGGTTAGTGTAAACCATCAGCACAGCACAGAAGCAGATTGCTGCACGTAGCAGCATTTTAGCAGTAACTAAACACAAAATAAGCATGTTTGGTTTACAGGTCTTTATCTGGGACACCTGTCTGGGCCAGCCGTGTAAACAAGCCTCATATGAGAGCACTGCTGCCTTGGCAAAAAGGGAAAGAAGTTCGGGACTGAAATGACAGAACCAATGCAGTCCCTTGTAACACAGGAGCTTATGGACCTTCTCGGGACACTCGGCCTAGAAACTCTTAACTCTGTCCCCTGCTGAAACTGGCAAAGGAGATATTCACTGAGTACAGCCTGGACAACGGGAGCTCCTATTTCTGTAATTTCTTCTTAGCTCATTTCAGGAAAAATAAGGAGTACAGGGATTTGTTAATTAACCTAACAAATTTTCTGTTCTTCCGTAATGAAACCCTCTTTGCGCTCTTTGTTTCAACTCTTTCCGTCCCTTTACTCCTCCTTTTCCTCTGCTGATAAAACATTCCATGGGTTTAACACCACAGAGATATCCTGTTCTCCTCCTGTCCCATTCTGAGTTCTCAACCTAAGCCAGGTTTCCATCCATATTTTTTCTGCCATTGTTTACGTAAATTACTGCAAAAGAGAACTTCTTTGAAAGCAGTACAAACGACTGTCTCCCTAGCACCTTCAGCAGGAGGAGATAAAATAGTAACCAAACCCACTACAGGCCCCCTCACCTAATTTTCCTCCTTTCTCTTACCACAGGGATACTGGAGACCTCCTACTGGTGGTCTTGTCTCATCTGAATAACCATATTCAGTTTGTTGCACCATTTGTTGCATGAGAGAGAGAATACCACACTCAAAGGTCAACAGGCAAACAAAAAGTGATATATTTTACATGCATGCATTTGAAAACAGAATTCTCAACATGCAGCTAGCGATCTCAACATGCAGCTAGTGAACAGATATAAAATAACTTTGATATTTCTCTTTACAGTAATAATTTCATATCTGATCAACACGCGTCTCTATACAAAAGCATTCCAGCACAGCTCCCTAATACTGAAAGGATGCAATTCTCTTCTCAGGGACTAATACACAAGTTTCTCTAGCTTCAATGACAGCCCAGGAGACTATCTGACAGCAGATTTTGACATGGATTGTAAGCCCATGAAGAGGAACATATTGGTCTCATTTTCTCCAGGAAAATGCAATGGTGTTTATATCATAAATTAGCCAAATCGAGTGAAATCCTAGAGAAGACAAAGCAATGTGCACTTTTCCCTGAATTAGGATGTCAAATTAAACTGCCCGGTCTTCACTACGATTCTACTTTAAAATTCTTTCCCCAACCCGCCCCCCCCCCCCACTATAATGATGATAAAGTTATTAACAGAAGAGATCTTTTGGAAGCAAAATACTTTTTAGCTCTTTACCAGTTCTCAAGGATGCAAGGATTTTACACATCTTTAGTTACATAGTCCTTGAAAACTCTTACTTGCAGCATAAAAAACAGTGAATACACTGTAATGCTTCCACAAATATAAAGCAAAGCTAAAGATTACAGTTCATCTCCCCTAGAGGGCTGGCTGGGTAAGAGGCACATTCTGTCCACCTCAGTTTGGCTTGCAATAAACATGATGTTCTCCCAGAAGAAAAGAAAAAAAAAAAAAAAAAAAAANAATTCCAAGACACAGAGCCTCCAAAGAAATGGAATCCAGATGTTGCAGATAACACAGCCCACTAAGAAGCCATAAACAGCTCCTGTTAGAGCACATTTTCACTTCAGCATTTCCAAATGGGTCTCATTTAATTACTGTGCACTGTGCTCAGTAATAAACCTTCATTTGGCCATGTTCGGTAAATTTGTTAATCTTGCTCAGAACATCTGTTTACTCATTTCAGATAAATATTTTTTGAAAAGTGAAATCTCCTGCCCCCCCCAATTTTAATTGCATCTTTTTGGACAGTGCTCTAACATCCAATGGCATTTGCTTCCTATTGCTCCCCAAAGGGAATCCCTGCCAATTACAGAGCCAGGTCCTGGCCCAAGATCATGCCTTGCACTCTCATTGCAGCATCTTACCTGCTCTAGGCTCTCAATATCTGCACGAAACCCTGAGAACAATGGCACTTCCAAGACAGCCATGTTAGAAGATCCAGAGTGCAGCCATCTTCCCATGAGAACAAAAAGAGAAAAAGAATGAAAACAAACTCAGGATCCAAGATAACAAATGGTACATGAACAACTCAGGATGGAGAACAACTGAGACAAACTTCAGAGGAAAAAGAATTAAAAGGATCTACTCTTCTTTGAAGGACTTGTTGAAAGCCACAGTCTACTTGGCTTTACAAAATCCTCTTTTCTGCTTTTATTCAACAAAAATTAAGCACAACTCACAGAGAGCAGAGGTGTAGGGGAGATGTTCAAGCAAATGGAGGTGGAAAAGCAGAAGGAAGGATATAGTCTCCTGTGGGGCTGCTTGCCTCATTTTTCAATTAACCATTGAGAAAATGCACTTGGTAAAAGGGAATAACCCCTCGGAGTAGAAGAAACTTCTGTTCTTTCCTAAGTGGAGGGCTGTAAATGGATTGTGGTGTAAGAGGAATGTTACTTCCCAATACCAGGCAGAGTCATTCAACCCTGGGGTTTCATAAATGGCCATTTCCCTCCAGCATCTAATTGACACTGAGAAAAGTGTCTTTGCTAATGAGCCAGCAACCTCACTCTCTAGTTACTAGTGTTAAAGAATTCACTGCCTATATCATCCTCTATAATATCAATGAAGACTCCAAAAAAACACTGAAATTCAGAGTTGTTACTGCTGAAGTGTGCATAAAAAACCCCAACCAAACCACACAGGAAGGGATGGAGAGAAAGTTTATTTGGGCCATTGCAAAGATTTCAATTTCTAGCAGCATGGCAGAAGAGAGGACATTGTAACAAAGAAGCTCCTGCTAATTCCAGAACAATGCTCCTTTTCTCTGCATTCACATAGTCAGCTCTAAACTATCCCTCCTTGGCAGCTTACCTGTTTGCTGTTTAGTTGCACCACACAGACAGTGAGCTTGGATCCAGGAGGGCTTATTAGCTCATGCCCAGCACTGAGAAAACACAGTATGCAGCTTCCAGGATCAAATTTGCCAGATCTGAACTGGCTCCTGCAGGGCTACTTGGAGGCGTCTATATGGAGACCTCCACAGCTAGGGTGGGTGTGCGAGTTTGCCAAAGCTCTGCACAGAGCCAACCTGGATGTAATGCCACACCCAAGCTCATACGCCCACAGTAGCATAGATGGTCTGTGGACAGATCCAGCTAGCTCTGTGTAAGACAGTGCAGGGCTGACAGTCTCCCAGATACATTAAGCCTTGTTAATCCTGATCTAACTCCATGTACCAGACTCCCTAAAAAATCCTGTAGTATCCCTTTACCTGCATTTTTCCCCACTCTCTGTTATATCAGTCCTTTATTTCCCATACTGTTTTCTCCCTAACTCCTCTAAAGTGCCCCAAGGATTTCACTGAGCATGACAACACTTAGAACAATTACATTCTGAAGAACAGCCCAGCTCAAAATATTTCAATTGTCACCCTTAGATGCGCTCCTCTATTTGCATTGCCTAAATAAGATGATGAAGGAGTTAAAAGAGCATCATTACAGGAAGAAGGGGAGGAAAGGGAAGATTTCATTTGCTTTTGTTTTCTTTCCAAGCAATCAATCTCCTTGGACTGGGCTTCCTCTCAAATTTCTGTCTTTGCTCCAGCAATTCCCAGGGCAGAAGTTTCAGGAATAACAACAGAAAGGTTGTGTTGATGCAGGGCAGCCTCCTTAGTTACAGGCATCTTCAAGGGACTGACAAGACTTTATAAGCCTACCTCCCCAGTACAAGCTGCAATGCTTAGGCAGGGGGAGAAGAGCTTGAGAAAGCGATACTGTGTTTTATACAGCCAGACTGACCCTAGCAAACTTTTGGATGAGTTTGAGTTGCTCATCACTGGCTGGTTGTTACTGGAGGGAGGAAGAATTCAACTAGGCCAAAAAACGCCTGGCCCAGGATTTCACAGGCTTGTGGCAACCAGAGGCATCTGCCAACAACATGGCCATGTGAGCAAGGGGCAAGTGTGTTGACAGAGATAACAAGATCTCATCTTTGCCTGGAGTCACTGCA
>VYZW01060456.1:13506-24744 GCA_013401315.1 Balaeniceps rex
GTGTCCAAAAAGGCTGCTAAAATTGTTCAAATACACTTGGTTTCTTCAATTCTGCTTCCCCTATAGTCAGCAGAGTGATTCCTGTTTGATTATAGTTGAAGCAGCATGACTCCCCGTAGCACAGTATTGAACGTTCAGTTATGTTTTTTACCTACAGTTTCAGTGTAATTGGTTTTTTTGATATTATAGCCTTTTACTACCATCATAGGTGTTGACTGTTACATCGTCTAAGGCACAACCGCATCCAGGTTTGGTGTATTTATGCAAACTCTTACGTGTAATACTTCAATTATTGGTAGCAGTTAAGCAGTCTAAACTGTTATGACCTGCACTGTCTGATTAAAGCTAGCATGGGTAGGGATATCTAGGAAGCTGGGCACCTTTGGGAACAAGGTCATGCATAAATATCCTTAGCATGCTTGTCTTTTCACTAATTTCAGCTCAAAACTGCGTTCCCATCCTTGCTACTGTTGGGGGGGAACAAACCTCAAATTTATCAGGGCGTAATGCTTCAGCAGTTCAGGAACTACTTGGTATGGAGTGCCACAGCTGCAGGAACTGTCTAGGGCAAGCTGCTGGTTTTCCATCACATTCTTTCAAAGCTGAAAATCTTATCTCCATATGTTGAATTTCAGTGGCAACTTGACAAGCACTGTGATTTTCAGGAGAAGTGGTTCTGAGTGTTTTCCACTTTAAATTCTGTAGCATGTTAGGACCAGCAATAACCCTAATAGAAGGGAGAAGAAGGGACAGCCCTTTTTTACATTGAAGTAGAATCTGATACACAAATCTTTCTTCAGTAGTGCAGTAGAGAGCCTTTTGCAAGGTTATGGTCAACTAAAAAAAGCAGTGTTCACTGAAAGACTATGTATTGTACATTGCAAAATCAGAGCCCTCCTCTTGAAGGGTTCAGTAGGGTGGATAAAAAACTGCTCAGTGTAACTGGAATGATACATGCATCTTGGGCAGAGTTGTGAGGTTCAGCTTCAAACTGGTTGCAGCTGTGAGTCTGGAAAGCTGTGCTTTTCAGAAGCTTCTTTCTATTGCAGGCTTGGTAGGGAAGCCTCTCAGCTGCAGCTGACCTTGCCCTAAAGTTCTTGCAAGCGCAGAGTAGAAGACGTGTGTCCCTTACAACACTTTTATGCACTGTATTTACCACATAGTTCTGAAATGTCTAATGCATCTGACCAGCGAAAGAGGCAAAATCTGCAGTGGTAGTGATGAAATGCTTGTCAGCAAGCCTGTCGCTTCTGGCTGACATATAGCTGTCGTGTTGGGGTTAGTGCTCCCAGCGCTGCTATCTTGAGGTTATAACTTGAGTGTCTCCTTGTTCCTTGGCTGCCGCAGCCCATCTTCCCAGCTGTAGCCAGACCCTGCTTGCAGCATGGGTTAGCTCATCTGTTGGGCAGGGTGGGGTTTGAAGAACAAGCACTACTAATAATGCAGCCAGCCTGCAGGAGCTCTGGTTGCAATGTTTAATCAGCTGCTAATCCATTTATGGTATAGCTAATCAGATTGCTCTGTTTGGGACTGCAGAGACTTTGTGCTACACCATCGTAATTGAGATGGCTGATGTGTATAAGCTAGCCTGTATATGAAATTGAGCCGGCTATTACAGTGGAGACAAGGTCTTGTCTACTGAAGTTCGTAACTGTTTTGTAACTCTCGATTACTTGCGTTAACCTAGGACATTTATCTCAAGACGAGTTTTGAAGCTTCTGAGTTTAGTCTCTAAATCAACCATTATTTGTTGGGGATGGAGGGATTAGCGGGTTAGGTTTTTTCTTTTCAAAGTGTGGGGGTAGTGCAGCTCATTCTCCTCCCTCCATGAAAATATGTAGTTTGCACCCAAATTTGTTAGCTTAAGAGCAAATTTCTGTGTGACTGTTTCCATTCAGGTCAAGGTACTAACAGCGCTGCATATGAAAACTTAAACAGCAAGCATCATTTTCGTATACTTTTTTCCTTAGTTCTCATGCCAGTGTGAATTACTGTGTTGAAGTAGTTTCTTTACAATAGAAAACTAAGCAAAAGACTTGTCTTTTTAAATATGGTAATAAGTAGTTGATCTGAAATTCTTGCTCCTGTCTCTGTAGAGCTGTAAACAGGGGGGTAATCTTTGCTGTGGGAATTGTAGCTGTATTTACTTGGATTGTCATGGCAGTAATGTCTCCAGATTCTTTAGCAAGGCTGACTTATTGTTGCTCGTGAACAAATTACCAAAAAACAAACAAAATCCAATCTCCCTTCCCTGCCCCAACAACAACAAAATTCCCAGGCAAACCACAATAGTTCTGAAACTTCATTTTAGCTCTTGTGGCTTTAGTAGTTAGACCAACTAATCTCAATCTCCACCTCCCCCCCTCCTTTTTTCCCCTCCCTGACAATAAGACTCTCAAATAATACTTGAAATAAAGGAGATAACTTAGTCTGGTTTGGCATTATGATCGGAAGTCATACCAGGAAGATAGCTTGTTTGTAAAATGTAATGTGGGGTAATATCATCTTTGTGTGTTGTAATGGGAGCAATGGAGAAGTGCTAAACGCATTCAGTATTTCATGTGATCAGAAAAATGAATGCCTGTAGAATCCAACAGTGACAGTTCGTTGGAATTGGACAAGATGATAGATTCTCAAAGCCTTAGAGCGCGGTGCGTGTTTTCAGGTACTACGTTTCAAGAGTATTTGAAATGTAGATCTAGATGTTTGTACTCAGTGTGATACTCCTGGTTTTACTGAAACTGTTCTATTTTCTTCCAGGTGAATCTGGACTGGGAAAATCAACATTAATCAACTCATTATTTTTAACAGAATTGTATTCCCCAGAGTATCCAGGTCCTTCACACAGAATTAAAAAGACTGTACAGGTATGTCTGGGGGAAAAAAACTGCAGCTTGAACAATGTAACTTGCAATTTAGTAATGTGTGATACAGTTGTGTCCTGGTTTCAGCTGGGATAGAGTTCATTTTCTTCCCAGTAGCTGGTGTAGTGCTGTGTTTTGGATTTAGGATGAGAATAATATTGATAACACACTGATGTTTTAGTTGTTGCTAAGTAGTGCTTATACTAGTCAAGGTCTTTCCAGCTTCCCGTGCTCTGCCAGGTGCACAAGAAGCTGGGAGGGAGCATAGGCAGGACAGCTGACCCAAACTGACCAAAGGGGTATTCCATACTGTATGACGTCTTGCTCAGTATATAAACTGGGGGGAGTTGGCCGGGGGGCAGCGATCACTGCTTGGGGACTGGCTGGGCATTGGTCAGCGGGTGGTGAGCAATTGCCTTGTGCATCACTTGTTTTGTGTATTCTTTTATCGTTACTATTATTTTCTCTTCCTCTGCTGTCCTATTAAACTGCCTTTATCTCAACCCATGGGTTTTACTTTTTTTTTTTTTTCCGATTCTCTCCCCCATCCCACCGGCGGTGGGGGAGGGTGAGCGAGCGGCTGTGTGGTGCTTAGTTGCTGACTGGGGTTAAACCACAACAAGTTGTCACATAAGCACCTATAATTTCAAGTAAGTTTAACTATGATGTGAACCACTAAGAAATACTCAGTGTGTCTTTCAGTGTACCTTAGCTATACAAAACTTGAGGGTTCTGAAACTTACAGCCTGGTGAAGTGTGGGAGCCCTGAAGTGAAGTACTTTGTGTGCTGCCTGTACTTCAGAAACGTCATACGGGTACAGTCCTGTTTGGAAGTGGAACGTTTTATTATCGATTAAAATATTGAGTGTATCTGTAGAAATACGTAGATGTGCACTAAAACCCCTGACTGTTTGAGGCAGGCTTTTAGAAACCGTGTATTAAAACTGAAGTCGATCCATTTGTTTTGTGTAATAATTTGCTATTGATCAATTATCTTTTCTCTCAAGAAAAGGAGCATGCTTTTTATATTACAAAAAAGGTTATTAAAAAGAGCCCCTAATACTAAGAAATAATTAAATAATGTTCTGGGTAGTTTAGGAAAACGTTAAGTTTCAGTGGGGTGTTTTCTGCCTCCGCAGCTGCGCAGCTGAGTAAGGATGCATGAGCTCTGTTCATCTTTTTATGCACGTCAGACACTTGTTTAAGATTTTGGTGAAGATGGCTTGTGATAATCTAACTTCGTACAGACGAGGACCAGGGGTGCTCACCATTGCTGCTGTTGTCCACCAGAGTTCCTCCAGCTGCAAAATTACAGTCTCAGACCACTTCAGCTGTGGCTGAAGCGATTGTGCAATTACAGAGTTGTCATAAAGTGATTAAGCCTTGTGTTGAGTTAGGAGGGTATGCAAGGTGCTAAACAGAAGCTGTAAAATTGAATGCTTTTTTATTCAATGGAATCGAATAACTGTGCTCCAGTGCTATGATCCACTGACCTTACTGTTTTGTGGGGCTTTTGCTTTATTTTTGTTTGGGGTTTTGGGTAAGGCTTTTTTTAATCCAGTCTCAGAACACTGAATAATTACCACAGAGCCAGGAAAAAGTTAGTTATGCCCATACTAAGAAGGTTAAATGACATTGCTTGTCAGTTAGCTCAACATCAAAGTCTTGAATACTAATACAAAATGCATTTGTTGCAGAATATCAATTTTTTAATTTGGAAGAAAGCTTTTGAACATCCCGAGTTTGATTAACAATATATATTTTTTTTTTCTAAGCTTTGGTCATGTCTATTAGGCTATTTTATCAGTTTAATGTAAAACCATAGTGACTCTGACAGAATGGACTTAAAAGCTTGTTAGTGGGGGCATTAGACCATTATTTGAATTAAAAGGGCTGAATTAATATACCTGTTTCAAAGAGATGTTAAGTGGGATGGAAAAGGTGTGCAAATAGTTAAGCTCTGTTATAATATACCTGTGAATGAAATAATCAGTGACTGTGGGTTGGATTCCCTGTCACTGGAAGACTTTTTTTAAATTGGGAAAAATCACAGGAAGAATTTACACACAAACTAACAAAAAATAACAAGACATCTTTCAAAGATAACTCAACCCTGTCCTGGCTAAAGGTGGATCAGTGTAGGAAAAAATAAACTAAAACTGTGTGTGGAGCTTCTGGAATCTGAGTTAAGTATTTCATCTGTTAGGTGGCAAGCTTAGATGATCTGTTCATCCTGACCTTTTGAGTTCTTCAGAGGTGGTTTGATTTTTATTAATTTACTGGTTGAAGAAAAAACTCCATACTTTTCAGGAAGCTTCACTTAATTTTTTTTTTTTTTTGGGCATGTAAAGCTGGGGCAAAAAAAAAAAGGGGGCTTGAACAGAGCCCTGGCTGAAAAGACATTGCATTTTTTCCTACTTCCACTGTGTGGGCTAAAGCCTGAGGGTGGCTGAGAGCTAGACAAAACTATTTTCAGTAGTGAATTGGGGTCTATCATGACTTAGCAAATAATATGATTGGAATAAAATATATTTAAAGACCACCTCCCCCCTTAGAAACTATTGCTTACTTTATCTAATGAGTATTCTTTTTGAGTATACTTGTAGTGCAACACTGCTTTGCTTTCAGTTACTTGTGATGAATGAAAAATCAGTAAGCGTACCATTTTAAGAAGGAAACTGAAACTATCTTATTTCAGTGTCTAAGTGAGGATAAAATTGTTTACCCCTACAACCTTGAAAATTGTGTGTGCTAGCAACTATGTGTATGATGTGGAGGTGATTACAGTCAAATATTAAAGAATTAACAGTCGGAGCTGCTATTTGGATCCATGGGATTTGTACTCTTTGCCAGTGTAAACTTTACTAAGTTGAGGATGTCGAGGGTTTTATAGGGTAGAGATGAGACAGACCACAAGAGCATCCTAAAATCTTGGTGGTAATAATCACCTGCTCTTATACGGTGGGAATAACTTAGTGATCAGGAATTGTGTAAGAGAGTCTCGCATAGAGAAATACAAACTGTGGTTTGGGCTTGAAAACAATTGCAGTTTGAAGTGTTTTGTGAGGCAGGTCCTGTGTATTGATTTCATGGAAAACACAGAAAAACAGTTAATAGTAAGTGATTTGATGTCAGATGAATTCAAAGGA
This sequence comes from Balaeniceps rex, assembly GCA_013401315.1. Taxonomy (NCBI): domain Eukaryota; kingdom Metazoa; phylum Chordata; class Aves; order Pelecaniformes; family Balaenicipitidae; genus Balaeniceps; species Balaeniceps rex. The sequence goes on from VYZW01060456.1 coordinate 19,520, forward strand.
AACTTCTCCAGAAATGATGGGGTATGAAATATGTTTTCTCTGATCATTATTTGACTATCTTAAATGGAGTATGGTAAGGGCTTGTTTAATCCATTAAAAGTAGTCAAGCTGTAACAAGCATCATGTCATGAATGCTGTGTAGTAACTGCCAAGGAGACCCGTGTGACCCAATTGACTGGAGTGCATGGGAAAATGGCCGTTTGGAGGAGACTTTTTATTAAAAGTTTTAAATTCCAAGACTTGAACTAATGTTTTGCATGAATCCCTTGGGAATACTTGTAAATCAGATGATAGGATGCAGTTGGATGCTTAACTATGAATGACACTAGTTTACAGAGATTTTCTGGATCTTTTCCAGATGTTGCTGCTTTCTGTGCCTTTGACCATGTATGGACACATCCATTTAGGTTAGAAAAATGCACCTTTACAGAGGCTTTATGGCAGGTTCTTCACCTACTGTCTCTTACCAGTTGTCTCTACTGCTTACAGTGTACGGTGGATATGGTCTGATTGTCCACGACGTGAGCATAGGACATTTAATTTGATCAACTAATGTGTTTTGTTCTGTAGGTTTTTGAAAACCCTGCTCTGATAGCGAGATACCTACATGAATTTATGAAAAGTGAGAATAAATTTAAATCTTCACTGCCCAGTAAGGTATTAGCACCGCCTGCAGATACTCAGTTACTGCAGGCCATTTGTCAGAAGGTGACTTCACAAATTCAGCCACACTTACATTTTACAAGCTTACAGAATCAGGAAAAATGTTTGGCGTGGCATTTCTGAGGATCTCCTGACCTTTCTTTTCCTTTGCTGTAAACACATATTCAAGATAATGTTTTATTAATTGCTTCTTTTGTAAAAGCATTCCATTGTGAGTGCTTAGTAATTTAATGGTTCTTGCTGGGAATTTTTGTGCTGGACAATAAAGCTGATACCTTGTAGCACTTGGCAAGAGCACAGCTCTTAACGTTATCATCTCTAGTATTTTGAAAGTGTTTTGGGTTTCTTATACTTGCAGAGAGCTTGGTTATAGGAGGGCTTTGTGGTTACGATACGCAAGATAGTAAAAAGAATGTGAGGAATCGGAAGTTAGTCTCCTGTGTGCTGAAGCTTGTGAGTAGTAAACTCTTGGCTGAGTTGACTGTGTGGCTGGGGATTACTGTCTTCAGTTCTGGCATAGATTGTGTACGATGAAATCTCTCTGTGGAACTCTCGAGGGGGAAAAAAATATGGTCACCACAATTAAAATGTAAGTTTTTAAAGCACTGCATGTATTCCTAGGTTCTCATGGCTTTCAACTGGACACTTTTGGAAGGATAGGAGTTGTACAGTTAGTGAAAGGGTAACTTGGTGGTGTCTTAGGCTGTTGTGTATGCGTTGTTTGGTGTTGGTTTGTTTTTTTTTTTTTATTTCTTTTATTTAAACCTTCCTAACCTCGCAGTAAGGCCTGCTCAAGTAGGAGATTGCATTGCGTGGCCTTGAAGTCCACCCCAGCCTGGATTCTTCTGTGACTAGCATCCAGGTAGCCCAGTGTTGGGGACTCTTGTTTTATGAAGCTGCCTTACTGATATTTTTTTTGTCTTTTTGTTAGGTGAGGAACCAGCTCATGACACTTGCATGCTGTAGACAGCCATAATGTAGCTAAGTTAATTTTTTGAGACCTAGCAGTGAAAGGGATCGATCTGGCTTGGATAGGAACCCTACTGATAAGTAGATAAAAATAGCATCCTGCATACCCAGAAGTTAAATATGGAGCTTTCTTTGCAGTTAGTTACTGTTTTCAGTGTTTCTGCATATTCTCTTCTGAACTAGAATCAGTGTTGTGCTTGTGCAAGAGGTATTTAGTTTGACTTTCTGCAGAGTGTTAATTAATCTTGTAGTTTTACATTGCATCACATAACCAGTGATTGCAAAGTGTTTACAACAATGTTCAGGTGTGGCTGTGAGAGAGTCTGTTTCAGCTATATAACTAGGGATGTGCAAGCGCTTGAGCAGCATTGATATGATCTCTCTCAAATCTTGAGCTGGTCAAGAGACCATCCAGATAGGATTTATTATCCAAGTTTCTACTCTCTCTGAAAGTTCATTACTGAATGTTCTTGCAGGTGTTCACCTAGTTATATTTAACTTTCTTTTCTCTCCCCAGTTAGGGTTCAGGAAGCTTAAGAAATGTTAAGCAGTGAGCAACAAGGTGGCATCAATGTCTGCCAACGTGGTGTGGCTCTGAATAAATGGCTTGCGTGGTTGATTTCTTGAATCCATATCTAGAAAACAGCATCACTAGTGATTTCATAGAAATTGTCTTAATATCAGGGAAAAAACTATGATTAAATGTGTGAGCAATTGGAAAGAGCCAATATGCTAACATGAGTTTGTCATTTCTTACTGCTGTGGATCAGACTGACTGATACAACAGTGGCGTACAGCACTTTCTCAGGCAGATACACCTGACATTGGCATTATCAATAATTACTGAGTTATTTGTAGAAAGAAGGGGGTAGCAGCCCATCTGCTGTTTAGCCTAAATTTTCTGTGTCATGACATACTTAATCTGTTTGACATGCTTACTGCAAGCTGCCTGAGCTGTGTTGCAGATGGGTGGTCACAACTCGAGGCACGCGTTCCCACGCCCAGATGTTGCATCATGCCTCGTGCTGATGCAGTTGCCTTCTGAGCCAGGTTTCCATCAGTGACCTGAGCTAACAGGAACCAATCCATTACGGTCACGGGAGGTCTAGCTCAGCAGATTGCATCTAGATTATGTTACTTTCCAATATCAATCTGTTTGTAACAGGAAACCATCACTTTCTATGATTCCTTTCCCAAGCATTATACTAGCTGAAGAATAAATGTATTCTTAAAAATGCATTAACAGGACTAGAAATATAGTGTCTAAGTTGCTTGGGGGGAGGATTAGTTTTGAAAAGTGTACTTTTCTTTGAAGTGACTAAAGTTCACAATTCCAAGTATAATGCCTGGTTTGTCAGAATGTCTGGATATCTCAGAACATTTTTTTTAAATTTTTTTTTATTTTTTATACTGGTTTTAGTATTGTTGATTACGGTTTTTCCTGTTTCAACAGGAGTTAAAATATTATCCTATATACTTAGATAGGCTCTTTTATCACTGACTATATTTAAATTATGACCCTTTTTTCCTTCAAAAAAGTATTAATGGTTATCAAATTATTGGGATATTATAAGCAAAACACAGACCAGTATCCCTCTGAAGCAGAAAAGTTAGCAATTCTTTGTCAGACTTCTTATTTGTTGGATGCTTTTCCCAGTCTTTAAGATGGGTGACTAAATTGCTAAAAATTTAATCTTACCTTATTCATTTTACAGGTTGAGCAGTCGAAAGTTTTAATCAAAGAGGGTGGTGTTCAGTTACTACTTACAATAGTTGACACACCAGGATTTGGAGATGCTGTGGATAATAGTAATTGGTAAGACATTATTTGTATGTTCTTCCACAATAATTCTGAATTGCATTTTGTGTGTGTGTGAGATACAATACCTTGTGACTTTTTTTTAAATGCACATTTTGATCTTCAGTTAAAATATTAATGCTTTTAAACTTCCAGTTAGCTGAGAACTTTAACTACTGTAGTTCCAAGTACCTTTATAACTTGATTGAAATGCTATCATCTTTTCCCTTTAAAGTGAATGGAGCATTTGGTTCTTTATCCACACATGCAGTGTGCAGAACCAACTTTTGTGCTGTCACAAGATGTGACCAGTAAAGCATATTCCTTTGGCTACTGTTCTTAAGTGTTCTATTTAATGCTATTACAATGATGGTAATTGTGTTTGAAAGGGTTTTTCAGTGATCTCACACATTGTATCTTCAAAGCTATGTAACTCGGTTGTATGTTGATGAGCTGGTCACTTAAAATGTGCTGTGTTTAAGTCTCTTAATTAAAAAACAAACAAAAAAAGCAAGCCATGGGGAAATAGCATGCATCTATTTCTTAGCAAAGACAGACTTTTTTACATAAATGATGTAACTTAGAGGTTTTTATTCATGTAACCTCTGCAGTTGGCAGCCAGTTATCGACTACATTGACAGTAAATTTGAGGACTACCTGAATGCAGAATCTCGAGTGAACAGACGTCAGATGCCAGATAATAGAGTGCAGTGTTGTTTATACTTCATTGCTCCTTCAGGACATGGGTTCGTATTAGTGTATTTTATGTTTCCTTTCTCTGTCTTTTATCTCAGATAAACATCCAAATTTGGCATTCTTAGTTATGTGAAGTTCCAAATAGGATTTTCTTAATGGCCTGCAGACCATGCTTAATTTCAAAGATGAGCATACTTTGGCCTGTCAAACATCAGCAAGCTAGACAAGTAATAAGTTAGAATACCAGAAAACATGATTGCACATTAATTACGTAACAAGAAAAATAGTATTAGAACAGTTAAAAATACACAGGTGTTCACAAGTGCCAGGTTTATTTGTGATCTGTCTTTTGTTCACGTTAGAAGGAGAAACTAGTTCACACTTCAAGCAACAGGATTTTTCCCTTACCATTTTTCCTTCCTCCCTTTGATTTTAATGATAAATTGAAGATGGGAAGTTTCATGCATCGTTACAAGCATGGTTTAATTCACCTGGGGTGTAATCTTTTGTCTAGTGACAATTCCAATACAGGCATTCTGGATTTCTTTTCAATTACTATGCAGTCTTCCACCCCTGCTTAGTTTTTAACTTGATCAGACTTCTATCTAGTGGTAGAGAGAGAGAACTGCATTTCCAGGGTGTATTAGATGCAGATAGACTGTATCTGAAATTGGTTGCTTAGCCAATTAGTTGCTTAGTATTATAACTGGTTAAATTTGTCAGAGACTCTCAAGTTATACCTTCAAAACCAGAAGGAGGAGAAGATAAAGTATCCTGTTCTATTGTATGGGTCAAAGGTAGTAAAACTTGTTGAAGGGAGTAATGAAGGAATTCTGAGGAATATTCCTCAGGCAATGAAAGATGCCAACTATTACGCTCAGCTTCTGTAGCTAGCATTGGAATGGTTCTAATCATTTTGAACTAGACAGACTTCTCAAATTTGGAAAGAAATACTGGGGGGTGGAGAAGAGTTTTGCCTTAATTAAACATTTTTGTTGTTCAGCATGCATGTTTGCAATGTCAGTTTTGCTTAACATGCATGTCAATTTTAAATGCAAACACTTGAATCCTTGGCATACACTCTTTTATTATTATGCAA
>VYZW01060466.1:0-10801 GCA_013401315.1 Balaeniceps rex
CCTTCACCCCCCCCACATCTTCCACCCTCCCCTGCATCCTTCACACCCCCACATCCTTCATCCCCTTCCCTCCATCTCCTCCCAGCTTTTTTTTGTTTGTTTGTTTTTAGGGGAAAACAGGATAAGTCAGCAAAAATTTGGGTGCCAGCGAGAGATCCTTCCCTTCGCTATGGATTTCTCCGGCCCCTGCTTTGCAACTCATCTCAGGGAAGGCAGAACACCTTGTTCCCAACTCGCAAAGAGCTCCGGCGACACACCGCCCCGCGAATAGACTTCCTCCTGGTTTTTTAGCATCGCTTGTCAGTGCTTGCTATTTGCAGCTCATAACCCCCTCTCCCCCAAGACAACGGATTTATCGTCGAGGCTGTGAAAAATGAAGGTGGCTGGAGGGTGGTTGATGGGCGAGCTGGGGCCTTGGCAATGGGAATGGGGCTGGAGAGGTGTCCTGGCCACGGAAAGGGTATCGCTGTCTCTGTCCCAGGGGCACAAAAAAAGCTGGTGGTGATTAAAATATATCCAACACCCCCCGTAAATGCATTTTTCAGGACCTAAAAAGTGCCTCCGGCAATGCTGTGAGATGCACCGCCCCAGCAGGTATTCCTTCCCCGGCTCTCCCTTCCCTCCCTCCGCTCTCCTCCCCTGGTTCCCCCAGGGCTGGGTGTCTCCTGACCCTAAGGACGATGTCCCCATGATGTCCTCACAGTCACCTGGCACTCAGGATGGGATTTTGGAAGAGCCCCACATTTCACCGCCTCTCGGTGCTGTAGGAGCTCGTCCTCAGGCTGCTGGGGTTGAGCATCTCGCAAGCGAAGGAGGCATTTTGAAGCACCCACCCCATCTCTAAGGCGCTGTGTTGTGCCCATCACCCTGGCTTCTAGGCCTGGTGGTACCAAGGGAACTGCTGACAGGACCCCAAGGCCAGGCAGGACATGGTCAGACCCAAAGTGCAAAAATTAGTGAGCTCCATGTGCCTCCTACCCTTAAAAATACCCAAAATTCGTGATCCCACCATCAGGGACCTCATCAGGGCGTCCTGGGGCTGCTGGATGTCGCCTCCCAAGCCCACGCTGTCCCTCAAGCCACCACCAGCCTTTTTGGGACCTGCTTATTTTTTTCCCCTCAAAGCTGTATTGCGGTTAAAATTTGGCCGGCCACCTCGTCCCATGGGTGCTATCGAGGCAGAGGGTGGTGTGACGGAGCAGGGCTTCTCCATGCCTCCCTGGAGCCGGGTGGGCACCCACAGACCCAGCTGAATGTTTCCAAATCTGAATATTTTGCGCCCTCTCCTGGGTCCGGATGGCGTGGCCTGCCGTCTCCCACCCTGTCACCCTTCCTTGTATCTGGGAAGAGTTGGGGACACCAGGCTGGGATTGTCCCACCGGCCACCACTCTCGCAGCCCCCGGCATTTTGCGGGACCCCCAAAAAATACATCGGAGGAGATTTCGGCACGGATGAGCTCCGGCCAAAGGAAACCCCGGGGCTGGTTCTGCGTCCTCCATCACTTTCTGTGCTCCAACCCAAAGCCGTCGGCACCATGCATGGTCCCCCCAACCAGGACACGGCCACCGCTCCTGCAAAACCCGGCAGCTTGAGCTAATGTCATCGCAGGATCCCTCTCCATTCCAGCCTACTGAGATCTTTGAGCGTCATCCAAGAGCTGACGACCACCCTGGGCACCCTCCTCATCCTCACGACAGCAAGAAGCCACGTTGGACCACCAGCCCTGGATGCTGGTAAGGTCCTCGGGTGGCCGGGTACCCGAGGAAGACGCCGCGCGCTTGCGGGGAGCAAGTCGGGATGAAGTCGCGCGCTTGGCCGGGTGCAGGAGGGATGCTCATTTCTGGCAATTTGAAGCAAATTGCTTAAATCAACTTAGACGTGACGATTACGTGCGGACAACCTGTGAGAAATGCAGCGAAACGTTTATCCCTATATGTAGGTATATATATGTACCTACACTATATATACATACACCGTATAGACACATATAGTGTATTCAGGGCAGAGAACGTCTGTGCCACGTAGCCTGTGCCAGGCTATAAACCTTCCCCTGCTCGGATGTATTCTACGTACGTTACGTAGTGGGTGTATATATGGGTACGTAACCACCTGAAAAAGGCGGGGCAGGTTTCTTCTATACGTCCTATACGTTAAAGAAGTCTTGCAGAGCTTACACCCTGCGAATCCCTCCTTGCCGGGAGGAAGGAGCATCCCGCCAGAGGCTGTGAGGAGCAAAGCTCAAGCCCCAACACAGCATTGGGGTGGTGGAGAGGCTAAGCCAACGGTGGGATGTACGGTGACATGGCTGAGGACACCGGATAACTCGGTGGCATGGGTTTCCTCACTCCCGGCATCGCATCCAGGTGCGCTGGCTCTGATTTTGGTGGATCTTGGTTAGGAGGTGACGGCAGGACTCCGAGGATGCCGGGATGGGCCAGATTTGGCGTGCTGGGCTAAGCAGGGAGCTGGACACGGATGATGCTGAAGGTCCCCAGGCAGGTGACAACACCGCTGGCTTGTGCCTAACCCACGTCTCTTACTGAGCTGGCCCCATTCTGGGGACTAGGGGATAGGGATGTCCCACTATTACCCCAAAAAATGTCTGTGACACTGATCTTGAGCTGGAGAAACACACACAGCTCCCTGTTCCCCAGACAGGTACGAGCTGAGCCAAACCCTCCCCAGCCTTCCCGTGGCCCCATCAGGGAAGCTTTAAACGAGAAGGGAGAGAAATCACCCCCCAGGTGCTCGCCCTGAGCCAGGGACCGTGTCCTCCACGGTCCGACTGTGTTCTCCACGGTCCCACCAGTGGTTTTTATTGCAGCGGTGGCTTGGCCACCAAGGAAACATGGTGCTAAGCTGCTCAAACCAAGCAACTGAGACAGAGAGAGGACATCAGGTCTGTGCCATGATGGGGTTAATACTGTGCTACTGCAGGCTGGAGATGGGATGAAAGTGCTGGAAACTCAGGAGATGCCGTCCTCCTGTCCTCCAGCACGTCCCCAACTGAAGCCATCTCTGTTCTGTGGAGCTTAAAGCCAAAATTGCTCCATGCCTGGTCCTGGTGACACCGAGGTGGCCCTCATCCTCACCTAGGAGCCATAGGTAATGCAATGGTCATGCCGCCACTTGGAGCTCATCTTGTCGAGGAGGTAACGGGTGCTCTCGCGAAACTTGCGTTGGGTGAAGTAGAAGAGGATGGGGTCGAGGACACTGTTCATGCTGGCGAAGGGACGCGTGCACTTGTAGGCGATGGCAAACGCCTGCAGAGCTGAGCAGGGCAGGCTGGGCGAGGAACGGACGATCAGGTAGATGGTCTTGGTGAGGTGGAAGGGGAAGAAGCTGATGGAGAAGACAATGACCACGATGATGATCATGCGCACGGCTTTGTCCTTCTTCTTGTGCACTGCCAAGCCGATCAGCTCGTCCTTCTGGCACAGGATCCGGGCCATGCTGCAGTAGCAGGCGAGGATGGCCACAAAGGGCAGCAGGAAGCCAGTGACGGTGAGGGTGATGCCGTAGGGGAAGTAGGCAGTGGAGCGATCTGGTGGGCTCAGGTCGTAGCAGACAGTGCGGTTCCTTTGGGTGCCAGTGGAAGCGAAGACGAAGGTGGGCAGGCACTGGGCGATGACGATGAACCACACCGCAGCACACACCAGCCACGTCAGCTTCTTCCCCTTCTTCTTGTGCCACGAGGCCAAGGGGTGGCAGATGCCCAGGTACCGCTGGATGCTGATGCAGGTGAGGAAGAGGATGCTGCCGTGTAGGTTGGTGTAGAACTGGAAGCGGACAAATTTGCAGGTGAAGTCCCCAAAAGGCCAATAATCCTTCTGGGTGTAGTTGTAGATGAGAAGCGGGAGGGAGCAGACGTAGAGCAGGTCAGCCATGGCCAGATTCAGCATGTAGATCATGGTGCGGCTGAGCGCCTTACGGGCCACCCAGATCTGCCCGATGACCACGGCGTTCAAGGGCAACCCCACCATGAACACCACTGAGTAGACCAGGGGCAGCAGGACCTGCTTGAACTCCTCGTGGAAGGTGCACGAGTTCCTCTCGGCCCCCGTGGGGGCTGTCAAGTTGGCCATGGTGGTGGTTCCCCTGGTCAATGTCCTCCCTGCTGGTGTGGCCCCTCAGCAGCGCCTGTGAATGACAAAGGGGATGGTTGGTGACTTGGCCACAAGGTGTCACATCCACCCTAGCAAGATGAACCTGGACCAGCATATGTGACCCTGTAGCCCCGTCCTTCTGGGTCGGGGCAACCCCCGGTATCCATACAGGCTGGGGAATGAGGGGATTGAGAGCAGCCCTGCGGAGAAGGACTTGGGGGTGCTGGGGGATGAAAAGCTGGACACGAGCCAGCAGCGTGCGCTCGCAGCCCAGAAGGCCAACCCTGTCCTGGGCTGCATCCCCAGCAGTGTGGCCAGCAGGTCGAGGGAGGGGATTCTGCCCCTCTGCTCCGCTCTGGGGAGGCCTCACCTGGAGCCCTGCGTCCAGCTCTGGGGTCCTCAGCACAAGGAGGACATGGAGCTGTTGGAGCGGGTCCAGAGGAGGCCACAAAAATGCTCCGAGGGCTGGAGCCCCTCTGCTCCGAGGCCAGGCTGAGAGAGTTGGGGCTGTTCAGCCTGGAGAAGAGAAGGCCCCGGGGAGACCTTAGTGCGGCCTTGCAGTGCTTCAAGGGGGCCTCGAGGAAAGATGGGGACAGGCTTTTTAGCAAGGCCTGTGGTGACAGGACAAGGGGTGATGGGTTTAAACTAAAGGAGGGCAGATTTAGGCTGGATAGAAGGAAGAAATGTTTTACCCTGAGGGTGGTGAAGCACTGGCACAGGTTGCCCAGAGAGGTGGTGGAGGCCCCATCCCTGGAAACATTGCAGGTCAGGTTGGACGGGGCTCTGAGCAACCTGATCTGGTTAAAGATGTCCCTGCTCACTGCAGGGGGTTGGACTGGATGGCCTCTAAAGGTCCCTTCCCACCCAAAGCATTCTGTGATTCTAAACCGCAGTGATGGATTTAGAAGTCCATCAAGGAGGTGAAGGTGGAGAGAGCGGCCCCACATGGGGTGGTGGCACATGGGACACCATAGCAGCCATGATCTCAGCTCCTCTTCCCCCGACACTTACACCCCGCAGAAAGGTCTGCACAAGGCCAAACCACCCTCATCCCAGTGTGGGAGATGATATTGCGACACGGCGCGCTGCTGGCCGCCGGCATAGCTTCCTGCTCCTCTGCAGGGGGTGCCAAAGCCCTACGGCCAGTCACCCCAGCTGGCCGTGTCCCCTGAGTATGGGGAGATGCCACCTGCACCGAGCCCAGCGCGACCCACAGATGTTTTGTGGTTGCTTTCATTTGGAAGTGAGACCGGTGACGCTCCGGTGCCAGAGGTTTTCGGTTTTGTGGGCTAAGAGAGCCCACCCACGTGGCCTCTGGGCTGCTCTGAGCTGGAGAAGAGGCCACCTGCTTTTCTCAGAGGTTGAGACTAGCGTGAAGAACGTGGTCCTACAGCACAATGAGACCCCTGACCCCAGCCATGGCACTTGACCGAATCCCTCGCCATGCCACCCATGGGTGCTACATGCTCCTGGCTTGCAGCAGCTCAGAGGCGTGGGCAGAGCCGCTTCTCCTTCCTCCTCGTGCTTCCTCCATCGTCTGCGGACCTGTTTGCAACCCGGCCGGCAGCCCTGACGCCTGGCAGGGACGAGCTTGCCTGGAAATGGGGTGGTCGGTGTCCCCACGCAGGCTGGGAAGGGAAACTGAGGCAGGGAGGGGGGTGGCCACGCTCCGGCCAGGTGCATGGGGCAGAGGGGACCAGAGGGGGACACATGAGTCCAGGGGCCACCCCGTTAGCTCATACCACCGTGGTGGCCCCATTTTGGGTCTTTGGGGGTTTACCAGCCCTGGAGCACAGCCCGGCCATGGGGTCAGGCTTGGGGAGAGTGGTGGGGGGACACACAAGGCTCCCCCATTTTTGGGGGTGCTCCAGGCTTGCAGATCAGTTTCCCCCTACCCTTCCTGCTGCTGCATAACCCTCCTACCCCCCTGGCACCCCACTGAGCACCCCTGCACCCCACTGAGCCCCCCTGCACCCCACTGAGCACCCCCTCACCCCACTGTGCCCCATTGCACCCACTCTCACCCAGCTCCAGGCAGTCCCAGCACCCATCTCTGCCGCCTCCAAGCCAATAAGTGTCCCAGGGCTGTGAGCTGCCCTGTCCCCTGGGACCCCCCCAAACCTCCCCCGGGACCCCAGGCCGGGGCAGCACCCATCCCAGCCCTGGCCCTGGGCACCCACAGGAGCCTCTGCCGTGCCACGTGTGCTCGCAGGAACACTGCTGTGACACTGGGGACGAGGTGGCCGGTGAGAGGGGTGGGGGGTCCTGGGAGCCTGTCTTACCTGCTGGGGTGTCACAGGGTGCCAGGGGGTGGCAAGGGGTGCCACAGGGTGCTGGGACCTGCTGCTCTGCCCAGCGCCCGGACACATCTACAGCCGCGGGGTGCTGCACTCACCCCGTTGAGCAGCGCTTCCCCTTTCCACCCAACGGCAGCACCCCAGGACCCAATGGGGAACAGAAACCTGGGTGGCAGGGTGGGCACTGTGCTGCATGGCACAGCACCGTGGGCGCCGCATGGCAGTGCACGGCAGGGCAGGCACCGCGCTGTATGGCACAGCACCGTGGGCATTGCATGGCATTGCATGGCACTGCACGGCAGGGTGGGCAGTGCGCTGCATGGCATGGCACCGCGGGCACCGCATGCCAGGGTGGGCATCGTGCTGCATGGCACAGCACCGTGGGCACAGCATGGCGCTGCACGGCAGGGTGGGCACTGCGCTGCATGGCATGGCACTGCATGGTACCGCATGGCACCGCATAGCACTGCATGGCAGAGTGGGCACTGCGCTGCATGGCACAGCACTGTGGGCACCGCATGGCACTGCACGGCAGGGTGGGCACCACACTGCATGGCACGGCACCGCATGGCACTGCACGGCAGGGTGGGCACCGTGCTACATGGCACGGCACTGCATGGCACCGCATGGCACCGCATGGCACTGCATGGCACTGCATGGCAGGGTAGGCACCGTGCTACATGGCACGGCACTGCATGGCACCGCACGGCACCGCATGGCACCGCATGGCACTGCATGGCAGGGTGGGCACCATGCTGTATGGCACAGCACCATGGGCACCGCATGGCACTGCACGGCAGGGTGGGCACCACACTGCATGGCACGGCACCGTGGGCACCGCATGGCACTGCACGGCAGGGTGGGCACTGTGCTGTATGACATGGCACTGCATGGCACTGCATGGCACCGCATGGCACTGCATGGCAGGGTGGGCACCGCGCTGCATGGCATGACACTGCATGGCACGGCACGGCACAGCCCACGCCAGCACGGCTCCCCACTGCGTGCATACATCCCCATCCCCTACACAAATCCATTGCCCCCCCCATGCATGCAGCCCCGCTATGCACACGCACGGACACACGTGTGCACGCCCCCATGTACATGCCCTACATGTGTGCACGGACGTGCACCCCCCCATGCACCCACATTGCACCCCCAAAAGAGCTGTACCCGGACACCAGGGGACATCCAGAGCTGCCAGATGCCACCAGGGCAGGGGACACGGCCCAGACCTGGCACGGGGATGCCAGGATATGACTGGCTGAGGCCACCAGCCGTGTCACCAGGCCCATGAATTTTTGGGTCTTTTCCCTCATTTTGGGGGTCTTTTCCCCCATTTTTGGATCTTCCAAGGGTGGGCATCTGGGGCAGATGCTGGGGACAGGGAGGGGACCATGGGGATAGTGGCACTAACGTTGCTCCTGTTGCCCCGTCCCCTCTCACCGCGGCCACACGAGGGAAACTGAGGCATGGACACTGAGTTTGAAGTGGACTGCTGTGGCTCATGCCCCATTTTTGCAGAGTTTCTCCCCAAAACACCCCTCGGAGGGGTGTTTGCAGGAGGGGTGCTAAGGGACATGCCCAAGGCTACGCAGGCCATTGGTGGCGGAGGGCATCTGCAGCCAGAGCTAAGCCAAAAATACAATGAGCAGCCAAAAAACGAGGGACCCTCCACCCCAAAAAGGCAAATGAGCTAAAAAACCTCTTTGCAAGAGGGAAACAGGGTCCTGAACCCCCGTGCTGCCAGGCTGGGAGGGATAGAAAAGCTGGAGGAGAGGAGGAAAAATCCTTCCCGATCCAAGGAAAAACCCAGCTGCAGGATGCACCGAGCAAAACCTTTCTATTAGACACCGGAGAATCCCCACCCCAACTGTACCCACTGCCGGCAAGTGCCCGTAACCCCGCAATCCCCGCCTGCCATCGCCCATAAATCACCGCTACTTCCAATTAATGAAACCACGTCAAGGCACTCGGCCTCATCCCACGGCTGTGCCCATGGCACATCCCCCAGTCATGATCTGGCCTGGCGGATTTTCCAAAAACCCCTTTTTTCACCCCAAAAAAACCATCACGGGAATCCATGCTAGCCCGTGGGGTGATGGGGTGGGTGCCCTTCATGCTCAGCCTCCCCTAAAAGCAGACATCCATGGGATTATGGAGGTGCGGTCCCGGCGCCCTGACACCACGGTGATGGGCACCAGCTGAAATCCATTGCGAAATGAGACTTGCGGGAGGAAAAAAGGGGTGCCCGTGGTGTTGGGGTGCTCTGTAGGATGGGGTCACCCTTGTCCCAGGGGGTTTAAGGTCCCTGCGAAGGAGGGATGGGGTTAAGAAAGAGAAGTGGGGCTGCTCTGCAGCCAGACAGGGAAGAGATCAAAAATAATCCCCAGCTCTGCTCACCAGCGGCCGCGAGCTTCCCCCGGCACGCGCCGGCGCGGCTTTGCCCCTTTGCTTTCAAACCACCTCATGCAAGCCCTTCTCCGGTGAAATTAGCTTTAATTAACACCCTGATATTAATATGAAGGGGGTTTCTGCAGGCTTGCTGCGGTGGGAAGACGTTTCGGCTGCTGCTGCCCTCGAATAGGATATGGGGGATGGCTTCCTGCCTTGGAAACCGTCCTCCTTGGTTCGTCCTGCCTTGGGAGGACACCATGGTGGGGACATCTTGGTGGCTTGATGGCAGGGCTGGGATGGTGGAGATGGAAGTGAAACCTCCAGCTCAGCAGATTTCAAAAGGGATGAAGGGGGGATGCTCCCGCCCCGTGTGTTGCTTGGCTGAAGCCACAACATCCCTGTCCCCAACAACCTCCCGGCTGGTCCCAAAACATCTTCAAGTGAAAGCCCTTGGACATGTCCCAAGGTGGTTGGGGACCAAGGCTTGGGTGTTTTAAGGGAAATCTCTATTTATTGAAGCCTGAAGGTGTAATGATGTGGCCAAATTGGGCCAGAGCGGCATTTTCGGGTGCTTAACGTGGACCCGTGGGGACAGGGCGCAGGGATGGTCCTGCCGGCGATGCCGGGTGGCTCTGCCACCGATGCACTCTGTCCTCGGGTGACTCCCTTCACCTCCCTGTGCTTTGGTGCCTCACCTCTAAAACAAATCAACATCTCAGGGATGCTCTGAGCCACCCAGGGAAGCGTTTTTCTGCTGGAAATGGGAGATGTTGGGGACAGAGAAGGTGCAATGAGTTGGCCTGGTCTCAGCTGGCAGCGCTGAGGCTCTGGCTGGGCTTGTATAAACCCATACGTATATAGGCACGAACATACAGGCACACGTACAGCCACATGTATACACACACATACATTGCTCTATACATATATATAGAAATATATACGTCTCCATTCACACACATGCAGCAACTTCTTTGGGACCACCCCAAAGCCGAATCAAAGCACCGATGCTCTCTGGATCTGACCCCATCCCCTCCAGTTCTGCCTCATCCTACCCAGTTGGATCTGATCTGTTTGGGTCCGATCCTGCCTGGTTCAGTCTCATCCGCCTGGGGCTGATCCTGTCCAGTCTGGCCCCATCCTGCCTGGTTTGGTCTGAGCTGCTCAGGTCCCATCCAGCCCAGTTCGATCTGACCCACTCAGGTCCCATCCTGCCCGGTTAAATCTGACCCACTCGGGTCCCATCCTGCCTGGTTCGGTCTGACCCTCGGGTCTCATCCTGACCCAGTTCTGTCTGACACGCTGGGGCCCGATCCTGCCCGGTCTGGCCCCATCCTGCCCAGTCTGGTCTGACCCTTTTGGGTCCCATCCTGCCCGGTCCAGCCCCATCCTACCTGGTTCCCTCTGACCCACGCGGGTCCCATCCTGCCTGGTCCAGCCCCCATCCTACCCAGTTCTCTCTGACCCTCTCGGGTCTCATCCTGCCCCATTCCCTCTGACCCACGCGGGTCCCATCCTGCCCCGTTCCCTCTGACCCACGCGGGTCCCATCCTGCCCGGTCCAGCCACCATCCTACCCAGTTCCCTCTGACCCATGTGGGTCCCATCCTGCCCCGTTCCCTCTGACCCACGTGGGTCCCATCCTGCCCGGTCCAGCCCCCATCCTACCCAGTTCCCTCTGACCCATGCGGGTCCCATCCTGCCCCGTTCCCTCTGACCCACGCGGGTCCCATCCTGCCCGGTCCAGCCACCATCCTACCCAGTTCCCTCTGACCCATGTGGGTCCCATCCTACCTGGTTCCCTCTGACCCACGTAGGTCCCATCCTGCCTGGTCCAGCCCCATCCTACCCGGTTCCCTCTGACCCACGCGGGTCCCATCCTGCCCGGTCCAGCCACCATCCTACCCAGTTCCCTCTGACCCATGTGGGTCCCATCCTGCCCCGCTCCCTCCGACCCACGCCGGTCCCCTCCTGCCCCGTCCCGCCCCCCTCCTACCCCGCTCC
>VYZW01060469.1:3732-16457 GCA_013401315.1 Balaeniceps rex
AGGGAAATAACTGAGGTTCTAAAGTGTGAATGTGGGAGATGGTGGGGGGAGAATACTTACACTTCTGAAAGAAACCTCTCAGCAATAAGGGGTCTACGGTGACTGTGCGGAGACCAAGATAACATGGTAGCATACATTTAAACACCTCCTCGCATTCCGGCTGTTCACATATGAAGAGTCAATTTATATTCTGTATGTTCTGTCTGTTTTGTGACAGGACATACACAGTTCATACTACAAAGTCATTAGCTGATATACCTTATTGCAGGACTAATATATTCTGTCAAATTCCTACACACGGAAGCACTTAGTGCTGAAAGTAAAATATCCATGAGTGATAACATTGACTCGCACCTTATTGGAGGTATGTACATATGGCAAGCCAGCTGTTAAAAGGAGAAAGCTGATTCAGTGTTCTCTATAAAGACTTAAGACAGTTTGAGAAACAGCCTCAGTTATTAGGAACAACAAGGTTTTGTTGATCATCAAATATACTAACAGGAGGCTAAAGTGCACCTGGACCTACATCTGAACTTTCATGTAATTCAGAGTCCTTATCAATAAAGGAAAAAGGATTGGAATAGCATTTTTACTATAGAGAAATAGAGCAACAAATAAAATTCATTCCAATTTTGAATTTTTTACTTGTGTACAGTGATGTATATCTACATTCTCAATCTTTAAAAATACTTTTTAAATTATATATTACTTCTAAGGGTATCAGGAACTGTGCAGCATGGGAAGTAATTAGAGCATTGTATATCCATAGGAAGTACTTCAACACATAGATGTAGAAAAATGGGGATAAGATGGATTACCCTAAAGCATGCAGGAATGGGTTCAGATATGTTTCAAAATTTTGCAATTGAATTCTGAAAGAAACAATGAGCAAATATGAGAAATCCTATGCAAACCACAAAAAAAATCAATCCTGTGGACGAGGACTCATCTTCTCTACCGAGTCCATATCCAGAGGCTTTTCCCCGCCCCTAAGGAAGCTAATCAATGAGATATGGAATCCAATTTGGATATTTATTTCTAGATCAAGTATAAATTACTCCTTGGTTCCTTTTACCTTTTGTAGTTTGGGGTTTTTAGATCCTGCCTCTTAAGCTTTCTAAACTCAGAGTCCATTTGAAACTTTTCACTATGATATGAGTACCTTGTGAAGGAAGAGCCAGTAGTGTCTACCAACCTAGATTACAACTGACTTTCAAGACAACTAAGATGGCAGTCACAGGAGTTTTGGTATATGCTTCATTTGAAGGTGCTAAAATTATATGTCTGAAAAGTGGGAATTTGAGAAGAAGTATTGATTTTAACCCTGAGTTAAAAATCTCTGCAATTTATTTTTCTGTTCGATTCTTTAGGGAGATTTATAGGGAAACTGAAAACATGAATTTCCTACTCAAACTTCTTCTTATTCTTATGGAAATTGGTATGCTAGTAAAACAGCCTTCAATTGCCACACTCTTAAAATAGCTGCAGGAAGCCCAAGGTATGGGGACACAGGGCAAGAGGCATAACTTTGTCTATCTTCTCTTTACCATTTTAAGTAACTGGTGCCCTTACTATAAGCTGGGTTTATGGTGATGATTATATCCTTTTAATATACTGTACAACAATGAAGTTTAACAGGGATGATTTAGCAAGCTCTTGCAAAGCAATGTATCAATTTCCAAAAGCAAAAGCTGACCAGTCTTTAAAAGCATAGTGATTGCTATTACAAGTTGCTAAGTAAGGTGTTTAGAAGTATTTAAAATACCTGATCTCTGGGCTAGCTGACATTTTTCTGAAGATATTTTCTATTTTTTTTCTTACTCAGATGGCTTCAAATGGTGATTTGGGCAGCTGGAACCTGGGGGCATATTTGCTTCATTACATACATTATTTTGTCAGCTGGAGCTGATTTTTTGTTAATATACAGATGGACACAGAAAACCTTCAAAGACCTTACAAATATATTTTGTTTTAAATGTAAATACCACCCTGGTATCATTAATAGCCAAGCTAGCTTGTTTCTTTTACCATTCTATGCCTTATATGCCAATAATCTCAGGGCTTTATTTTGCTTGAAATAAATTTTCATTAAGCCTGAGGAGGGCTCTTTCTGTCTTTCCTGACTGATTCAGGTTTAATTGGCCTCTAAGGATAGTAAGCTGCTTGAGGGTTCTTTCAGAATCTGTGTTCCTCTGCTTCTTTGCCAAATATTTATTTCATCTAGCAATTTGTTTCTATCAGCTTCTTTTCCCCATTTTCCCTGCCAGAGATAAAGCTGCTATGTTTTTTCTCTCATTATATTTTATAAGCATTCCCCCCCATCAGTGTTCTCAGAAGAAAAACTGTTTTTCAGGTAGCTCCACCTTTTCTTTCAAAGTCTATTCTGATATGTCCTAAAAAAAGGTTTAGTCAGAAGATCTTTGCTATTTGTCTCCAATCCAGTCTAACTGAATCTCCGTAATAGATGTGTGGGCTGACCATGCCATTTAACCTCTTTCCAGCAAGGCCAAACCAAGTGTAAGGAAGTCAGAAAATAATTGAATCTAAGATAGAGACAACATGGGAAAAAAAGAAAAACAAAAAAAACCCCTCTTATATAAGGAATTCAAAATTATACAGAAAAGTACTTTCAACTTTCTTTCTCTTTCTTAATAATCGTATAGAATTCTTGGAGCTTTTTTTCCTTCTTTCTATCAGGGAAGACTAGGATTCTTATATGATTTCCTTTAAACTGAATTAAGAGTTTTGCTATCATTGTGCATTTTCCTGATTTTGCATTCTCTTCTGTGTTGGTACAGAAGCCTCCATTTCAGCAATATATTATTTCCATAAGCAGTACTGAATCTATTATTTGCTTGCCATACCTCTAATTGTGCTTTCAGGGTTTCAGAAATAGCCCCATTCTGCAACAGTAATTAGCAGATTTCTAAGCTGGTAGCTCACAGTTTGCTTTTTCAGGCTGCCTTTGTAGCCAGTACTCCTCTGTTCCTCTATGCAGCTTTATTTATTTAACAAATTTCCAACCATAAAGTTTGTGGCAGTCAAAGCCATCTCTCTTTTTCATAGATGATCACAACATTCAAATTAATGGCCATTTCATATGGCTGAGTACTCAGAAGGCCAAGCGTAGCCTTAGAAGGATTCTGATCTCTCACAGATGATACTTGAGTTTTCAGTAGTGTAAACTACAAATTTTGAACCATGACATTCTCAAATATGCTCTCATGTTCATGTCATATTCTGATGTTCAAGAGCCTTTAAAAATGGAAGATACAACTATTCCAGAATTTGGTGAAGTTCTGGATAGTGACAGCAGAAATTGTATCAAGAGGAGTCTAGCAAAAGTCAGTAATTTACAATATTTTTTATGTCTAAGAACTAAAAATTGTACAGAAAGGCTAAAAATGTATACTTTATACTTTCTATAACAGGGAAACAGAGAGAGGACAGAGGAAAGACTCCAGAGAGATAAAAAGAATGGGAGAGAAATAATAGGGAGGGGATAGAGAAATAAAATGTGAAGGCAGAGACACGACTGACAGAAGCAGTCTGCTACTGACCCAAATGTGGCGGATGCTTCCCATTAAAGCAGCTGTCTCAAATTAACACCTTGAATGAAATTCTGTATCCACTGAACATCAAGGGGGACACGATTCCATGACAATCTTTGAGATAAAACCAAATAACTGGATAGATGTTTAAGACTGCCATTATAACGCTTTCTGCAGTCTTTCTTGAAATTAAAAGAATGAGAGAGAAGAGCATGGAAGTAAATAGTTAAACAGTTTCATGCAAGTATTTATGCTTACTTGGCTGAAGAGAAGCAGGAAAGCATGTTTTCCTAGCTCATATGCTTGCTTGTAACTAGTCTTGGACCCTTTCACTACCTTTGTCTTCCTCGGAACGTGCAAAATTTTCATGCTCCAAGAAATAGGAATCTAAGATGACAAGCAACAATATTTCTTTGCCTTAATAAGTTTATATATACAAAGGATATATATCAAAGGATACAAGATCTCTTTGATAAACAGTGAAGCCCCACATTATCTGATAAGCATCAAATACTGTACCTGTATCTCAGCCTGGTTTTGAAGTCTTGGGATTGCAGGACCGCATTTCACTTGCCTTCTATGCATGAATCTTCTGCACACACTGAATTGACAGATCACAAACCGTGCTACCAAACATAGAAACTAAACAAGAAAGGAGTAGAAAATTTTTGGCCTCTGTGGTCTTTTCCAGTTATTGCTACTTCAAGTGTTCCTTAGATTAAGCTCAGGTTAAAATATACTCGAAGAGAAATGTCATTTTAAATTGCAGGGATCACTAATATGTACTGAACAGTGCACTTGAAAAACAAATCACATTTTGCATGCACACACCAGTCTCTAAACATTCAGGTTGCAAACTGTTTATATTTGACATGTCAAATGTGTGGGGGTTTTGGTGGTTTTTTTTAACTTACATAACTTTATTAATTTTTAAAAAAAATTTGTTGTAATCTTTTACAGCTGCTTACATGCTCCAGTCCTGAAATCTGCAATCTTCCTACAGTATCTGGTGCTGAATTTCAAAACTAGCCTGTTTCTAAAGTATGAAAAAAGTCATGAACATTGGGAGAAAAATTATAGCCCTACTCAAAATAATAAAAGTGTTTCCCTTGACTCGTTTTTTGTAGCGTAACACTGAGCCGAGTTTTACTGTGGCAATCCCTCCCTTTTGTCATAAAAGTAGAGGTGAGCCTTACCAAAACAAAAGCATAAAACTTGTTTGTAAGCAATAAATTATTCATGAATTTGTATATTTGATTATATTTTTTATAAAAGTGAGAATGAGGTTTTTTTCCTGATTGTATAGGCTTTATTGTATGAAATTATATAGATGGGATAATACAATCTTGCACAGATTTTAAAGCCTATGCAATGACTGGACAAGAGACATTCACAAATAGCTCTTTTACCTTACTTAACATTCACAGATGTAAAAGTCACTTGCAGTGACCTCAGGCCACAGTTAACTGTTTGGCCCCTTTTTACATGTTCAACGTTCAAGAGCAGGGTCCTCAGTTTGTTTTTTCACTCTCTCTTATAAGCAGAACAGAACAAAGTTTTGACCATTTCTACCCCAAAGCTCTCTGCCTCCCACAAATAAACAGACAGGAAACATCTGTTGCTCTTGCTGGAAGAGGCAGGAGGAGCAAAGGGGCTTCTAAGAAATTTGGAGAGCTGTGGAAGAATCGTGTGTTAAGTGAGGCTGAAAACGAAGGCAGTGAGAGAATTAATGTTGGGAGGTGACAGTTCACCTCCCTTACTCTGCTCGTGAAGTCGGAGCTCATCCACAATTGCTCTGTATTCCCATTCACTAGTGTTTGGTATCGTACCTGTACTGAGAGGGAAAACTGTGAAATATGCCAGATCCTCCAATCCTCCTGCATTTGAAATATTTCTCATAGCTATTCCTTCCTCTGAGGACTGTTAAGACTTCCAGGGAAGCTAGAAAACACGTTCTGCTCCAAATCTCAGATGAGCAAATACATAATTGGACATACAAAAAAGCTAATTAGCAAAGCAGAAAATGGTACTATTTTAATTTTTCAGGTAAATACTGATTGGGAAATGTAAGAGAAGTCCCAAAATTACATTAAGTATTGATATAATTTTAAAAGGTGTGTTATTTACAGAAAAGACTTGAATAGCTCCTTTGGAAGCATGTCAAGCTGTTAAATAACTATGTATTTAGGACGTACTACATTGAGTAAAAACATCTACAAATGTACACGGAAAAATTACGACTAAACCCTGCTATCTCAGACAGCACCTTTGGCACAAATAACCCCAGATGGAATTACAGCTTTAAGCCAAGAACATAAGGCACTGGCCTGCGTATGACACCCCCTCACAGCTGCAGTGACCCTCCTCAGTGCTCACCGGCATGGCAGCACGCTGACCAAATGTCGCTTAAAAACGAAGCCCAACACTGACCAAACGTCGCTTAAAAATGAAGCTCAACACTGACCAAACGTCGCTTAAAAATGAAGTCCAACGCCACATGCCCGCACCCTTGGCCCACATCCCCGCCAGACCCACGCCACCCTCAGCCCCGCTCACCCTTTCCCTCCTCAGCCCCACACGCCGCTTATGCCGCCTGATAACGGTGAAGGGGCGGGGGGGGAGCTTGGGGCCGTAGTGCCTGCCCTACTGCTAGGCCGTGGATCCCCCACTGCGAGCAGGATCTGGACCAACCCTTTGGACTGGTCTCCAAAATAATGTTACCTGAATTGTGCTCTGTGTGTGTGTGTGCGTGCACGCCTGTGGAGGCAGACGCAGTGGAGTTGTGGCTGGGGAGCCACAGGGCTGTGGAAGTGTATGGAGGTCTGTGGGTCCTCTGCCTGGCACAAGTGTCCCTGCAGGGCCTGGGCCTACGTTGCCATCACAGGCTGGCTGCAGCCATCTTATAAGACAAGAGAGCGGCGTAGACCCACTCTAACCACAGCAGGCAAACAAAATTACCTTTTTTTCAGACAATAAATAAAGCCAACATGCAAAAGAGCTGTGGAGGCGAAGAGGCAAACAAGCCTGATTTTGCCACAGGACCAAGCGCCCCTCTCATACTTAATTTCCGATCCAGTTCCTAAACCATGGTATCCCAGTATTTAAAATGAAAGGACAGGATTCAGCCAAGACACCGCTCAAGCAGCAGTCCACAGTTCAATCTTTAATGCGTATCTATTTTACTCCATCATAAATCGCCTTCAGTAGTGCATATTGCCGGATACAAGCTTTAGTAGTCCTCACGCAATAATGCCTATCTATGGCAAACCTCAGTCTAGCATGTGCTCTCTTGCTGGGTTTACGGTATCTGGTGACCTGGCAGGAGAATTACAACAGGAAAAGAAGGTGCACAAACCAGTAAAGAACCAAAAGGCAGCAAGGACTGCTATGAAAGCAGTATGAATGCCAGAAAGCTTTATGCAGCACTCAAATTTTGTCTTCTGGCCCCCTTTCCTTGCTTTATCACATCTCGTCTGAACCATCTACAGCCCCCCAAATGGCTGCATTCACACCTGCCTGGAACCTGGACCCCAGGAGGTTTTGCAGGGGACACACCAGGGATTAGGACCTGTAAAGTGCATCAACTCTTACCGTTATGTGTCTCCACAGCCTTCTGCAGCCCTGCTGCAAGTCACTTGTCCAACCCATCTATTCCTACCTCTTTCCTGCCATCCTCACTTTGTTCTCTTCTTCACAAGTCTTCCTACCAGCCCATAAGCTGTGCCACAAGAGCACTCTTTTACTAACTGCTTCTTCAGCGTCTGGTACTAACAGGCTGCTTGTTACCAGCTCACTTACCTCAGCTCTTCTTACCCACTCCCCAGTGCTGCTCTTGAAAAATATGGCAAAGCACTGCCATACAGCCCTGTATCTGCTCCAACCACACTTGAACATTAAATGTTTCTTTATGTAAGG
This sequence comes from Balaeniceps rex, assembly GCA_013401315.1. Taxonomy (NCBI): domain Eukaryota; kingdom Metazoa; phylum Chordata; class Aves; order Pelecaniformes; family Balaenicipitidae; genus Balaeniceps; species Balaeniceps rex. The sequence goes on from VYZW01060469.1 coordinate 11,199, forward strand.
CTGTAGCAGAGGTCCCAACAGGGATCCAAGGCTTACATAGTAAGGGATACAGCTGTGCCAGATTAGCTTGTGCTCAACACCTCCTAAACAGGCAGAGTGTGACCAGAAATATCAGGAGCTCAGAGAAGTGGAAGGGCTGGTGGAAGGTCCCAGAGCAGGTCACAGCCAAGCTAACACCACAAGACACGGCTTCTTACCTTTCAGGAGCCATCATTTTCACCAATAAACCTTCCAGCAGTACCATTTGAAGAACTAGAACCAGACTCTAGTACCAGGGAAAAGAATGGTTCACAGAATACAAAAAAAAGTGTCTCCAAAACTCACAGTGAGCAGAAGAAATAGGATTATTTTTCTGTATTCAACTATCTTCCCTATGTACTGATAACGACTCTTGCAGTGGCCTAGACAGAGAGGATAGAAATCAGGAAACAATTTAACCAGTAAACGTAGATCAGTCCCATCAGAAACATCATCGTGATGTCTCCACCATGGGGTGAACACATGCACAGAATTCCGGTGATTTTCCCTGTAAACCTCTACTATGGTGTCATTTCTTAACACAGCAGCAATTGTTGCTTGCAACATAATGGAGTAGGCTGTTATCCTCCTAAGTGTTTGTCTGTCAAATCAAAACACAACCTGAGGGAGGAAAAAAATCCAGTTAGGAAGCATCTGTGATGCAGTAGCCATTTGTGGGTTTTGTGCATAAATTATGAATAAAACTCTGTGAATACCTTGCATAAGGGAGTACATTCTATAGAAAAAGAAGGGAGAACTTAAGAATGTGGGTGGATGGGTGGCCCAGCATATGTGAAAGTCAGGGACTCCTTTGGATAACACAAGATTTCAGTGATATTTTGTCCATGCCTGGAACCCAGCTCAACCATCTCTCTGATGGTTCTTTTCTTCTCAGGGGCCAAGAGGTCCTCACTTGAAAGACCTTCCTGGAGAAATGTGTGTTGGATTATATGATACCACTTATCAACTAATCACTGGTGCTTGAAAATTACTTGCTATGGTGATCTAGCAGCCTATAATCCTTGAAAAGGTATTGCTCTTCAAGTAGTTTTGTGAAAAATGCGAATATGTTTTAAGATATGTAGAGAAGTAAATCTTGTTCTATCTATAAGCATGCCACTAGCATGCCCAAGATTTGAGCTTTCAGAGGGAACAGGAAAGCTGTGCACAAACAATAAATAGTTCCGAGTCTTGCTTTGGAACCTTTTCCTGGTGGTGTCCATCTCACGTTGAGTTCAAAATCTGTACAGCTGGGCTTTTTGACTAAAAGAGAAAGCATAGCAGGGGAGGGAAGGTTATTTCCTTGCAGATAATTTTCAGAGCATTCTTCTGCCAACTCAGCAATGATAGAGCTTGAGAATGTGTACCAACTTGTCTGGACAGGGGCTTGGTCGGTGTCAAGATGTGAAAGTGAGCTCTGGAGTTACACAGACTCTCTGGTTCGAGTCAGAAACGGCTTTTCTTTTCTTACTTTCAAGATTAAAGAAGGAAGCATATATAGAACCCCTTGTATAAAATGTTTCCTTTTGATACGATCTTTCAGAACCTAGAGCAACACAACCTGATGCAAACCACCAGTACCCCACTGGTGCAGAAAATGGATGCAATTCCTGTCTAGTAGGAACACTAAGGGTAGCACAGGGTCCTTCTCTGCTAGGTGATCACAGAAGAGCTGTGTATTATTACTTTGCAGACTTTGTTTTATGTTTTCCTTAAGTTCAAAATATGCAAACCTTGAACTTTGTATGTGCAATTTTAGGTCCCAATGACCACCAAACTATGGGATTTACTATACGTAGTTTGTAGCAAGCTATGACTGTGAGAGATAGTGGAGACTTAACACTGAAGTGAAGCATAGGTTTTCACTGGCAGCAACATTTCTGGCTTCTGGGTGAAAATAAAGAATCTTCAAATAACATATTACCTCCACACAAACACATTTACAGAAAAATGTATGTAAATCTTATATACAACACAGTACATCATGTATTGTGTACCTAAAAATTAAATGATGTACACATTTTATAAATATTTTCCAAGCACAAAGCCTGAGACACTGTGCAAAAAAGGCATGCAGCACAATTCTAAGCAAAGGGACAACATGAATCTTTGGACTGCTGCAAAATCCCAAAATCCCACTCAAGAGCTTTTTACTCTTTTTTTTTTTTTGCCTCTGGCCTCTTGGACATCTCAAGAATTGGGAAGGATCGACATATCTGGGCAAGAGAGGTGGAAGGCTCCCACAGACCACTGTTTCACTGCCAGGAAGAGGTGTGGTCACAGGCGCTTGTGATAAATTACTGATCCCATTTGGAGCAATACTTGAGACTGCATAAAGCACCTACACATCTGACTAAGATTCTAGCAGACATCCTACAGACACAGATTATAGGAAAGATGTACCAGAATACACTGAAGTAGTAATGAACGGCAATTCTGGAGCATCAAATGGAGGTGGTCTTTTTATAGAAAATATCGTCTGCAAGATAAGATCTGAGTCAGCCACGTCAGCTTCTTCTGCCCTATTCTACAGTGCATACTCTGCACTTCTGGTGGTAATGGTGGTGTTAAAAGCTGGAGGAAAAACAGCCACCTGCTCATTAGATCTTTACTTAAAGGAACTAAGAACCATTTGACAGGTGACTATTAGCTCCATTCCCTCATTCCCCAACACCCAGAACAACTTGTTAGAGAACATCAGCTTTCCTGAAGCCATTGGGAAGGCTTATCTTACTGATTCCAGCATCTCAAGATGCCTCAAACCAAAGCCTGATATTTCTTGTTCAGACAAGCCAAAAGAGCTCTGTGGAGTCCCTTCCCAGACGAAAATCTGAATCTTCAAGCCAGAAATCCTGCTCCTCACAAGTGTTTCAGTGATTATATCATTCTCCTTAGTCATATTGCCCCTTGGCCTAGTAAGTAGTAATGATTAAAACCTCTTGTTCTCTGCAAGAATTGGTAGTAGTTTGTAACTTGCAAGGATCAAACCATTAGTTCATTCAGGAATGAGCCCAAGAATACTTAGATTATAGCAAGTGTATGTACTTACTGAAAATAAGTACCCTGACTGTTGAAATTGATAACATGGGCTGCTCTCAAGCTCATGCTCTCTTGCAGAACCAGTTTTAAGGTCGTCTTAATTAGCGAGTACATCAGACTGCAAGAGATAGAAACCATCCAAGGATCTAAAGGCTACTGTACCAAGAAACTATACAAGCGAGGAAGCCTGATGTGAAAATAAGTACGTAAAATGCTACAGGTTGTACCAAGAAGAAGCACACCAAGCAACCACCATCAGGAACCCATGGAAGAAGTGATTCACAGATAAACTCAGAAAGCGTTCTACAGAGTGCACAATTTTGTCTTGGTATCATACGAGTTGCTAGAGTGACCACGAAAGCAAGCCATGAGGTAGCAACAATCCTAGATATATCGAAGATCTTATACTTGGGCTCGTGAACCTTTGCCCTGGAGGTGAGCAGAGATCTTTCAAAAATCGCTACCATGCAACATGTGAACACACGCAGCAGTGTTCTCAAATAACACAAACGCTATGGCAGAGCCATTAGGCAGACTGCCCTTCGACTGCAGGCTTTCCATCAGACTTTTACCTACACATTTCCAGAGTTACTTTCTTCCAAAACTTCTACCTTCTGAAGCTTAACAACAAAATATCCTTTTAAAAAATTCTGCCACCTAAATATTAATTAAAGTAACCACTTGATGTACTGACCATTACAGTAACCACTTGATGTACTAACCATTAAAGTTCTGAGAAATAAAGCAATCTCATCTTCAGCAATGAGGCATCAAAACCCTTGGCACCAAAACACCTTCAGCCACAGATGCACATCAGTGAAAGCGTCATTCCATAAAACTTTTGAAAAGCAGTTTCATTCCCTCCCTCTTAAATAATGCACTAATACAGCTACAAATGGCTACAGAGATGAGAAACAGAACCTCAGTATTAGAAATGGAAGTAATTTACACTAACATGCTCTGTGAACTAAAATGGCTTTTGGAAACCAAGCCCACTCACCTGTCTAAAGGAAGTGGATTCAGAGTATGTTAAAATACTGACAACATCCATTAAACGGTGTAAGTGTAAGCAGAACTGTCTTCTCTCCCAAGCTGCTGCTCTTGTGACTTCCCACACAATTTCACTCTCTCATTTTATTAAATGGAAGATTAAGCTGATGGTGAATTAACTCCCTTTTCTCTGTACCTGTCAATTCCTGTTGCTCTGAATCTCAAAAGATTTGCATTAATTTTTTTTTTCCCATTAAACTGCAGATGCAGCAAATCTTCCCTTCATGACTTTTTCCAGTTCTCTGTTTTCTAGGCTGAACTCTACCTGGTTTATCCTGGTCTGTCCCCTGGCCACTTGATACTCCAAGACTTTAGGCTTCACAAATAAAAGCTTTTCACTTTCATTATAGCATCTTATACAACCATCACTCTCTTTGTTCTCACTGGTCTGTCTTACTTCATCTAAACCATCACCTCACACTTCCAGTCATATTTTCTAAGCCCACAGCTTTTCCCCCTTGTACTTATTATTTGTTCCTATGCTTTAAGCAAAAGGCCATTATCCCTTTCAGCCACAGTTGCCTATCAAGACTGTCTGTATTGCGGCATATAAGTGTCAGGGGACTTAAATGCAACTTTATTTTCATATTCTATAGGACAAGGCTTGTTTCCTTCACGTTGTGCTCAGCATAAGGTCAAAAAAGTTGCCACTACACCAACACAGTATATAGCACATGCATGTCCGTGCACATACAGATGGGGGGTTTTTTTGAGAGCGAGGAGGTGGTCTATTACCATCTCCTTGCCCATAAGGAAAGTAAACACCATCTCTACTTCCCACCATCTAGCACAAAATAATAAAACGTCTCAGACTATTAAGATGTATTACGAAATTACACCTTCTTAGTTAACAAGAAGTACAGTAAACTCAACTCAAAAGAAAAAAAAATAGTGTTTTATTAACTACCACACTGTTATAATACACTTTAAACGTACAATTAAGGTAGCCTTTAAATTTGAGGTGGTTTTAAGAATAACAAATGAACAGATTTCCAAATGTTTGTAAATAGGTGAACTGCAGTAATTATTGTTGTACATTTTTTGAAAATGGTATAGCACTTACAGACTGGCTATGTAACTTCATTTTGTACATTTTTCTATAATTGAAAATATAAACAGTAATTAAAAAATAAAAAGAAAATTCAGCATAAT
>VYZW01060470.1:0-23351 GCA_013401315.1 Balaeniceps rex
CGCTTTGCTGTACTGTGTACCACTGGCTTATGGTATGATTAAATTATTGGTCATGAGACCAATCTTGTATTTATATTCAGCATTGCTGTACTTCAGGAGAAATCTATCAGGAATTATTAATAATTACACTTTTTACTTTTTCTCCTTGGAGAGCCAACCTATGGGGGAGACACCTTCCTCTATCTTCCCCTTCTTCTCCAGCCTAATTGCAATAGCTCTTGAGGAGTTCCTTGGGATGTTCAAACCAGCATGTTCCTATTGCTATGTCTCCTGAATGTGTGCCAGGTCTTGCTTAGGGTTAAACAACTATTTAAGAATACCGCAGTTACTCCAACGTCTGCGACAGTTACTGCGGCTACTCAAACCTCTGCGACANATTAAATGCAGTAATAGAGCAGCTATGGACTATGGGCTACATTCCAGTAGCTTAATTCCACTATTTTAGCGCTAGAAATGGCAAAATCTCAGTGTAAGACCCTTCANTGAAGGGTATCTGCAGCTGCCTAAGTCTCTGTGCTGTGGCCTTTACAGTACCCACACGCAAGATTGTCTTTCTTTTTTCACAGGGGAAAGGGAGGCCACCTGTCTTTCAAACATGCATCTTGCTGGCAGACAGGGAAAAAACGAAGGAGCAAGTTTAAGGTAGGAGCACTGAAGAGGGGCCATTTGGGAGAGACTTGCAGGGAGGGCGAGGGAGAAGCGGCCAGGCAGAGAATGTGTGAGTGCCTGTGTGTGTCCTGGCAGCAGAGGGAGAAACAAGGCACTTCACAAAGAAAGCCAAGTCCAGGATCTGCCAAAGATACTGGGAGATTTGTCCAGCCAACAGAGCTGTCAGTCTAAGTGTTCATTTAATTTGACAAAGAAAAAAAAATTGGAACTAACCGCTTTCAGACTGAAAGGCTTTGCATTTTTTATATTTTAGGTAATATTTCTGTAAAACCACTAGCCTTCAATACTTTCAGAAGGGGTTAGTGAGATATGAGGTCCTGCTTTTTGGATACCCACGTGGAGTTAAAACGACTGATTTTCAGCAAACTCTGTACATCTACATATAAGACAGTATGCATCCAGTGGAGATGGTATTTTCATTTGATGCAAAATTTTCCAATTCAGATTTGGGGAAAAAAGGAGGATATAAATATATTGCATGTTTCCCACTGCTGAAAGTAAGCTCTTTTGTAAATGTAGACCAATTAAGAAATAGTTTTGACACAGCTGCCAGTTTTATTGTTCTTTAAACATTAATGATTACAAAAATGTAATTTTTCTTTTCATTCATTTTGCCACCTTATTTTTCTAATTGTGACAATTCATTTGCTTCAGAATCATGTTTTGTTAAATTTTGTAATAAATCAAACAAAGCAGAAGTTGAAAGAAATGGAAAGTTATTAAATAAATACTAACATTTTCGTAAAGGGGAGAGGGAAAAATTTCCTTCACCTTCAAGTGATTTACAGAAACTGCTTTCTGGCAAGCCATTTTGGCACAATTCCCCCTTTGGATATCAACACTGGTAACAGACTGGATGTCTACTACAGGCCTTCAGGAGCCCAGTGAATTTCCTGTTGATGATTTGGAGCAAACACAACTAAAGTATCTAAAGTAACAGTCCTTATTTTCTAGCTTTGGTGCCTGGAGAAATTAGAGGCTCCTATGTTATCTCAAGCAAACAGCCATTGGTCTGTGTTCTCTAAAATAGTACTTTCTTGCTGGGAGCACATGCTCATTTCACTGCTCGGTTATGATCCTAGTCACACTGTTGGATCAATGGCCAAATCTTAATTCTTACCTAAGAGTCAAAATGTTTATTTTTCAGAAAATTACAAATGGTCACTGAGAAGATTTGATGGATTATGCCTTTGCCAGGTAATTGACAGAACACTGCTGAAAAAGCAGTTTACACTTTGGAAAAGAAAGTGATAATTCTCAACATTTCCCACACATTTTTTGAGAGGCCCATTAACAAAATTATATTCAATTAGTCTTGAGAGTGGAACTGGAAAGAATCGCTGCTCTGATTTTATGTTTATTCGGGAGGTGTGTGAGTGTGTGTACACATGCACATGTGCATTTTTGCAGAACAGAAACCTCTTGAGGTATAGCAGGTCCACACTGGGTTTCCTCATATGACCCTCAACTGGTGTGTCTAGCCCTGGTTTCAGGGGTTTGACAGGTTCACTCAGTCATCCGCATCACAGAGACATTACCAGTGCCTTCCTTTCACTTCCTATCTTGTTTAAGCCTGGAATTATGGTTTTAAAAAAAAACTTGAAAAACTCAGTAAGAGAGTTCTCACAAAACTAAACCGAGTAGAAGCCAGGTAGACAAGACTGCATACGGTACCAATCACTACAGCTCAACAGAAAACAGGGCTATATGATTTTCACTAGTCAGGATCTAGCATAACTGAACCTGAACCTGAACTGAACTGAACTGAAAAACAGCAGTGGATTAAAACAAATGTTTCTTCACCATGTTGTGCTAATGTATGGCAAGCAAAAAGTAAAATTTGAGACTAAGTACAAACAGAGTGCAATGAAACATGTATTTACAAGTACTCAAGACTTAGGCCACCTGTGTAAATGTCTGGAAACATCTCATTCCCCATTATATTTGCTTTCTCTTCCCACACCAACTCCCTCTACATCAAGTGACTAATGGTGACAGTCATTAACAAGTTTCTCTGTGCAAATAAACTTGTCTTTGTATTTTAATTGTCCTACTTCCAAGTAAAGGAGAACAGGATATTTGGTGGTGTTAAGTTACCCATTCTGGAAACATTCTGTAAAGCAAGTTCTTTGACATTTAATATATATTATTGATGTAGAAATTCAAAACTCCTCGATTTGTGGATAGGCAGTAAGATTTTTTTTCCCATCTTAATAGAGGGAAAATAATTCACAAGATACCAGCTACAGACTGTGAGACAAAAAACATTTTCAGATTTCATTTAGAGAAATCATTATTCTACAAGAAGACACACAAGACCCGTTCCCTTTTCAGGGACATGATTAGGCTTCCTAACTTCAATCCCACTGTTTCTTTCAGGAAAAAAAAGAAGGTTGTGCAGGAACTGCTTAGCGAGAGATCTGTCCTTCACATTCCTGCTGTTCTTTCTGCTCTCTCTCTGGGACTAACTCTATGAAGCAAGGAATATACAATACTTCTTCCCCTGCCAAAAAGTCTAGCTTCTGAGCTCCACTTCACTTTTACCTCCACACTGCACCAGAAACATAAATAGAATAAGAGCTGATTTACAGATAATTAGAGTTTTCTCTCTGGGAAGAGCTTATACCCAGACAGCAACATTTTACTAGCAGTGTGTGCTGGCCACAGAGCACAGGGGGCAAAGGCAAGTAAGTTCAGGGAATAAAACACCGGAGAGGCTTTCAGCAGTAAACTGACCCTTGTCTGTGCTATAATAGATGGATATGATTTAAAAAGGCAAAATAAACCCATAAAACTCTTTATCTGAGCAGAGCTACGACAAGAGCCAAAAGCATCCTTATTCATTTAATACTGATGACAGTGCAGAAGGACATAACAGAGCAATCACCACCCTGCCCAGGCTTGACACTTAGTCTGGCACATCAGGAAAAATCTTCATCTTTCAACCAAGTGAAGCCATTCCTTGAAAAGTTCTATTACCCGTAATGCAGAAGAATTAAAGGCTTCAGATACTGATTTTCAGTCATCCAAGTAGAGAAAGGCTGCAAAATTTTTTAGAAAGTATGACTAAACCATGTGGAAAAAGTGTCAAGCTAAAGACAGAGCTTTTATCCCTTGCTTCTATTTCTATTATCCTCATAGTTTTTTTAAGACTATGTTTACCATCAGCGAGAGGCAGACTTAAATTATATCAGTAAGCCAAGAAAAAAAAAAAATCACATTCTGAATTTCATGCCTGAAAAATAAACACTTTTGAATATAGCAAAAGTGGGGGAAATTTGTCACCTCCAGGCAACCCATGAAGTACAAAATTACTCACGCTGTTTGGGGGCTCTGGTATGAAGAAAGGCCGAAGTGGCTGTAAACTTCTATTAATCAAATAGGACACACTCAAAGACAGATGTTTGTGACTCATGCAGCCATGCTGTGTGCCCATTTCCTCCCTCTCAATGAACAAGGCAAGACTAAGTGCATGGGAACAATTTATATAATCCCAGAAATGTAGTAGAATTTCCATTTCCTTCCCTTTAAGAATAGCATTTAAGATGTGGAAACAAAATAGAAGAACTACAATGAGTAGTTCTTCTATTTCCTAAAACTTTTCTTGTACCAGCTAGAGGAGCATACTGGTAAATAATTAAAACATGGGTCCAAAACATGACAGAAGAGACAGTAACTATAGATGTTTCCATGACACCACCTTTCTACTTAAGTATTATGACTTTCCATAAAACTGTAATAGAACATATAACTCTGCAAGCTAAGTTTCCTGATACATTTAGGATCCATGGGGATAAGTGATGCAATTTTGTTTAGTGCTTTCTGACATAGATTTTATTATGTCAGAACCATCTTCTGAAATCTTTCAGCATATAAACCCAACAGAATCTACGGGATTTTAATGTCCATTTAGTATCACACCTGCTACTAATAAATTATTACTTCTCTTTCGTCCTTCCTATGTTAAACATATACAAATATGTATGTGTATGTAAATGTATGTGTGTATGCATGTTTGAGTGTGTATAAAAGGCCATTTTCTTTAAGAATTGCTTTGAGTTTAACAATATCAACTGTATGGCTTTCCATACCATGTCATCTGTGTGGCTCATAAACCTTGAATGCATTTATCCTCATGTAACCCTCTGAAGCGGAGCTGGTCTGTCAACTTCCATTTCACAGGGGGAACCGAGTCTGAATTATAACAGGCAATCTAGTGAATTTAGGAAGCCTGTGACAGAGACTATTTTTGTTCTGGGATGTACTGTGGTTTTCTCCAATGCCTTGGTCCCCCAGTCATGTGAAAGCTGTTATCTGTCCACACATTCTGATAGTAATTACACTCTGTGTAATCCAGTACTCCTGGATTAGTGTAATTGTTCTCATTTTCCTAAATGTAGATGTTATCAGTGTCTGTATATAATGTTGCTTTTGGGCAACTGATGCACACATAAACTGGATCTGTACCCGTCCTGCCTGCTGGTGCCCACACTGTTTCTTTCTAGGAACATAACTCTGTAAGCAGCCCCATCAATTTGCACCATGCCCATCTTTCACTCGGCGATTACTCAAGTGGGAGCATGGCAGGGGAGAGCAGTTCCACATAGCACTGTTCCCCAGCAGATTACCTGATAAGATCATTGACAATTTGACTCACACCAAAACAAATGATAACTACACGAAAATACACTTTCTGTACAACATACTGCATCTATACTGCTTCTCTTGCTACTGCCTATTACAGCATGATTTAGCCTCATTCAGGTGACAGACTTCTCTGCTAATATGTGCTTTTGGGAGCAAGCCAAATTCAACATGATTCATGCCATGAAGAATGTCACTGACTTCACTTCACTTTTGTGCTCCTCTGTGTTTAGCTTGCAACTGTGGGTGCTACGAGACAAAGGATATAATAGTATTGTTTATAATTGAGAGGCTCATCAAGAAAAGGAGGGAGCCAGTGAGTTGCTAAGGCAGACATCGGAAATTTCTCCACCCAGTAATCCCCAGGACCATTTTCAGTTTCTTTTTATGAAAAATTCTCAACTACCAGCTGCCAAGAATGCAGGGAAAAGTTGGGTGACTTTTCCTTACCTGGAAAAAAGGAGTTGTTAGTAACATATGCAATACTCCTTTTCCTGTCTGGGCATGGCAGAGCACCATAGATAGGCAGAGCTAAGAGACCGGTCACTGCAATCTAACACAGATTTGTCCCTGTAAACCAGACAGCAGCATTTAATAGAAGCTGTCTGAGGCGATTTTTCAGAACATTGTGGCAAAGGCAGTAACTATGACTTTTCCCTGGCTCCCAACTGAGAAGAAATTTACTTCTCTCATGTAAAATCAAGCTCCACATTATATAGGTAACATTATATTAACCGTGACTTAAAAATCCATATTCCCATTACTCTGCTGCTTCCCACAAGATTGGGCTAAATGTAGCAGTTCTCAATTATTCAGCTGCTATTTTGATCTCTACTCCTGCATTTCTTCCTCTTTGGACAAATTTCTAAGCCCACCCTAAAATGATCTTTGAATAATGGACTCACGGCTTTTAATGTTTCACCTAACTATGGACTTCCAGCATTCTTGTTCTTCCTGAGCTGCTCCTGTACCATTATCTTTCAGCTCCTCATAATGCTTTCTTTCCTTGGTCTCATCTATACTGGCCAATCTTAGCCTAGTATGGACAGGCAGATGAAGACCTGTTGGACTTGCTGTGGCCATTTCCCAGCTAGAGACCATTTGACTTGTTCCCTGAATACAGGTCAAAGTCTGTCTTCATACTCTAGCAAGCCCTTCTGGGGAGGTCTGTCTTAGGCACAGAAGTCATGTGCTTTCTGCTTTCCCCAAGAAGCCTACTGCTTGCATAGCTTGGTAACTAGAAACCTTGAAGTCTAGTCCCTCCCAGGACACGGAGCAGAAGGGTTAGGGGCAAGCTGGCACAGACTTCTGGGATGGCACTTAAAAACCTTGCAAGCATGAGCTTAATTCTATGTATTTTAAATGATTATTTACTGAAGAATGGGCAAAAAGGGGAATGTGCCAAAGCCAAACTCTTGTGTCTACGCCTTCATTTCTTCACTTTCAGCTGAAGACAACAGCTCTTCTCAAGGTTGTGGGAGACAGGTTAGAGAACAACTGTGGCTAGCTAAAGAAGCTGGATTCCCAGGCTGTGGGAAAATGAGAGTTCTTGAAATTGGTTTCAGCCCAAATAGGACAAAAATCTAAAGAAAAAATAAATACAACAAACCCCAAAATCCTCAAGAGCTGGAAGCTCCCTGACTCTTTTAACAACTCAGTAAAACTGACAAAAATATAGGTCTCATGTAACAGCTTCAGGGGTCACCCAAGGATGCTGGTCCTAGGGCAGGCTTGTTAACAGGCCACCCATGGCTAAGGCCATAGAGCTCCCCGTGCCCCCAGCTGCAGGGAGGAACTGCCAAACCCAGCCATGAGGCAACACTTCCTTGCTTCCTCAGTAAATTTCCAACCAGCAATAACAACCATACTTGCAACAGCACGCCCGAGTCTTGGAGAGCAGATGTACTCAGTTTTAGAGAGAGGAGTAATCCGTGCTTGCTGTCGCCACAAAGACTAGTCCAAAATAACCATAGGAGTGACTTTGTCTGTGTTGCACTAACATTTTATTAAGTTGTGAAACATTTCAGAATTAATATTGCTGTATACTCAGGCTTTGTATCTTCTTTTTTTACCACATTTTGAGCCTTTAAAAATGTATTTTAACAAACCAGTTAACAAAATCAGATTTTTAATGGTAATCTTGGTGATTCAGACAAAATCCGGTTATTTTACACAGTAAGATCCCATTGAATCTTCATTATGAAGGCTAATGGAAAACCCCATTGGATTATCATTTGACGTCAAACCTGGCACAACACAACCTGCAGACGTCTGACTCACAGTGTTAGCAGAGACTTGGAAACTTCCAAGAAATCTTTCCTGCATTTAAACCAATATAATTTCCTGGGAAAGAACACATCTGAAAACAAACTTGTCTTAAGAATTTTTCTTGTGATCCCATTTGAGAAGGGATTGGCCTTCTCTTAAGGAACTGGTGGGGAATTCCCTTTGAGTTTTTATGGAGAATGAAAATGAATTTGTGGGTTTTTTGGTAGCTCTAGTAGGTAGTTTCCTATAAATGGGAATTAATAATTTGTACTTAAGAACTGTGGTGATTAACTGGGGTTTTTTGTAATTCATTTATTTCCTGATACTTTGCTATGGCATCAGTTAGTGGATCTAATGTATATACACACACACACACACACAAATTGTGTCTAGGTTTATCTGCAGATTTTTCATCATGAAAAAGTATTCCAGCCTTAAACACAACATATTTCCTTTCACAAGTTTTCAGATCCCAAACCGCAGCGTGTTGCATTGTAAGAAAATTCCTGCAGCTCTAGAGGAAAACATGGTCCTCTATTGTTAAAAGATTGCAAATTTACTTTGAAAAAAAAATTTCTGATTTAGACTTTTTCACACATAGAAATTACAGTATTACTTGTCTATCAGTACAGATGTATGCATTTGAAATGAGTAATATAAGCAACATCAGCTTATTATCATTATCAGATGGGGTAATTTATACACCTACAAAAATCACTATCTCAAATTGAAATACTTAATTATAAAAGGAATATGAGGGATAGCAATGTAAGCAGCCAGAAAAAAACAACAAAGGATAACAACATGAGAGTTAAAAAATCACTTTTTTAATTTGTAATTATTCACTGTAGCAAAGACAGTGCTTCTTCAGTAGGTTTTCTTGGTGCATGGTTTCATAGCAATATAGTAGAAGAACAACTGCAAGAAGTTTTCTCTTAGCTTCACTCCGAGTAAAGAGGTAACAGTGTCTGGCTGAGATTTCTGAAAGTATAGGATACTGGGAACATTCTAAATGCTGCTCGATTACCCTATAGCAGGAAAGTAATATGCAGTTAAATAAAAGAGGTTGCAACCAAGATAGGTACAGACTTCGTTTCACTGATTTCTGTTCCCTCAAGAAACTGAATTACAAAGTCTAGTTTCTTGCTTTGGCATAGCAAAAAGCTACTGCCAAATGGAACAATGGTATGTCAAGCTGACAGGAATTTTTTAGTTAAATCTGTTCCAGACAATAAATAAATACGATGAAATGGAACCAAAACTTTTAATCGATGTGTTTCACCAATTTGCACCCATCAAATCTTCAAGTTTAAATCCTTTGATATTATTTGAAACATCTGTTCATTTTGAAATACCCATATTTCTTAGTTTCAAATACAACATCTCAGAAAACGCTCAGATGTCATTTTGGTAAAATACTTAACTTAATTTTGTGAATTTTCAGGTCACTAAGAAAGCTTCAGAAGAAGTAAACAATTTTTCTTTTCTCCAGAGCTGCCAGCAACCTGTGTGATGAAGGGTTTGCACAAATCTGCAGCTAGTAAAAAACAGAGTTTGGAAGAAACATAACACCACAGCATACATGGTTTGGCTATACCCATGACAGTCTTAGGCCTTCATCTGACTCTATGTAATACCTTTGTGAGCTTGAAAACAAATCCACTTAAATCAGCAAGAGATACAAACCAGCTGAGAGAGTTGCCAACACAAGTTAGGCCTACCTTCTCAACCACTGCAACAGCTGGGATTTGTTACCCAAACGTAGGTTGAAACACCTGAGAATGAAGACAAGGACTTTGAAATGTGGAAATGATGATCCCGAGTGCCTCAAAAACAAATGTTTTAGCTTCTACAAAAGCACTTTTTTCTCTTCCTTAGGATGTGGCTCTGGTAAGGGCTGAGGACTATTTCAGAGACTCATTAATTTTTTTAAATCACAATTTTCACTGGCTTCATGAATTAACGTTTTCAACTCATACAAAGACGTTATCTCACAACTAGATTTTTCTCAGCCTGAGGAGGACTGAGAAACTTGCTTGCATGACTTCAAAGAGCAAATGAATGCCTATGACCGGTGCCAAGTCATACAGAGTTGTCATTAATTTGCCCTGTAAAATTTTTTGCTGCCTTATTTTGAATATAGCAGTATGATATTTCACCTGAAAGAGGGAATATTCAAAGCATTAAATTGTTACCATATCACACAGTTCTTTCAAATTTTGGTTTTTCAAACACATTTGTAATGGCTTAGTTGTATTCTGTAGCAAACTCTTCATTCTAATTGGGACCAAAAAACTCAGTAGACAGGATAAATTCTAAACAGATGTTGATTTACTGATGATAATACTTTATCATAGAATCATAGAATCATAGAATGCTTTCGGTTGGAAGGGACCTTTAGAGGTCAACTAGTCCACCCCCCCTGTACTGAGCAGGGACATCATCAACTAGATCAGGTTGCTCAGAGCCCCGTCCAACCTGACCTTGAATGTTTCCAGGGATGGGGCCTCCACTACCTCTCTGGGCAACCTGTTCCAGTGCTTCACCACCCTCATTGTAAAAAATGTTTTCTTTATATCTGGGCTAAATCTCCCCTCCTTTAGTTTAAAACCATTACCCCTTGTCCTGTCACAACATGCCTTACTAAAAAGACTCTCCCCATCTTTCCTATAGGCCCCCTTTAAGTACTGAAAGGCCGCAACAAGGTCTCCCCGCAGCCTTCTCTTCTCCAGGATGAACAACCCCAACTCTCTCAGCCTGTCCTCGTAGGAGAGGTGCTCCAGCCCTCGGATCATTTTTGTGGCCCTCTTCTGGACCCTCTCCAACAGCTCCATGTCCTTCTTGTGCTGAGGGCTCCAGAGCTGGATGCAGTACTCCAGGTGGGGTCTCACCAGAGCCAAGTAGAGGGGCAGAATCACCTCCCTCGACCTGCTGGCCACGCTTCTTTTGATGCAGCCCAGGATCCGGTTGGCCTTCTGGGCTGCAAGCACACACTGCTGGCTCATGTCCAGCTTTTCATCCACCAGTTTAAACTGGTTTGTGCACCTTTGAGTAAAGGCACATCTTTATTATACATCTATATTTGCTTAAATAGTTTTAAAATTCAGTCTTCTGGAACTGTTATAATGGTCTTCAAGTTTTGATACAGATACAGTGTTTTCAAAAGGGTGAATCTTCCAATGACTCATGAAAAAAGCATGTACATCCCACTGTGGAAAAAAATAGTTATGTGCTAATTAAAAGTGGAAGCTGGAACTGAATAAATCTTGTCTGGTATATATGCCTTTTTCCTTACGTCAGGTAAGGGATGCACACTTTCGTTCATACTTTACTCAGTCAAGGCATGATTGACTAACAGGAATTTGCCTAAATAAGGTGCTGTGCATATTCCAGGAAATTTTAGCAAACCCTTTTTTGTTTCTCCACATTGTTAACTGTCCTGGAAACTGTTGCTTGTTTCCACAAACAACAGGCTTATTTGTCATCTTTGCAGAAGAAAAGCCTTTAGAACCATTTCACAAGCAAACAGTATTTCCTCCCATTTTATTTACTACTGAAAATCTTAAATTATTTGGTTTCCCTGAAGCCCATTGTAAATTAAAGGCTCATATGGTAAGCCCCTGGTTTTTAAATGCGCAAATTATCCTCTCCATAGAGTTACATCTCACTTTAAGGAAAAAGAATATTAACTTCTTTCCCTGTCACCCCCAAAATGTGCAAAGGTGTATGTTTTAATTCTTGGCCCTTTTACATCTTGGCAGCCTTATAGTCTCCCCTTGTTTTATATTATCTAAATTAAAATTAATTCCTTGGCATCTTGATTCAACTTCCTATCCCTGGCACTACCACAGACAATTAGCTTAAAGCAAGCTTTGCTGAGTATAGATCTCACAACCTTAAACTGGCTTTAAATGTGTTCACATTCAATGATTCCCCTATGATTTTGATTTAACAGTTGAAGTTAAATAGTTATGAAGCACAAAAATAAGACAACATCACACAGAGCTAAATATCAAATTCAGTGAGCACATTCATTACCCCAAAAATCCCCATGTAGAGTCTATCTTGGAAGGTGGCATCAGGCATTAAATAATCCCAATGCATGGGCAAACTAGAAGACAGTTCTGCAGCCATACTGCATTCTCCAGGATGGAGAGCAGGGTGATAGTCAGAACACTCATCCCAACACACACAAACTATACAGAATTATATAGGTTATACAGAACCTGCTTGCACCCAGTTCCATCTCTTCTGCAAACATGGCTGTCATCCTGTAAAGCACAGCAATGTTTCACTTCCATTTTCTAAAGATATTTCCACAGCACAGGATGTATGGTGAGAGGAAAATTGGACAAGGATGCGAAAGTGGCACTTCATAAATAAGGTGTGTCAACATTGGTGTGACGTGTGTACACCCACATTGCTCTGATGGGCCTATCGGAAGAATGACATTCACCCATTGGGCACCAGAAATGCGCATGCTCTTGGTAAGCATCAATTCAATTAGAATTCCTTCCCAAGACTCCTAACCCCTTGACTGGCATTGCATAATGGCCCAGATGCATTATGGAAGAAGATTGCATTCAGAAGCACTCAGTTCCGAGAATCACTGCTGAGAACAAGTCATCTGGCCAAACACTGTCAAATACTTATATTATACTTATTCTTACTGTGGAATGACTTAGTTATGCCTATGTCACATTCTTTCCTTCTTCTCTCCCCAAGTCCCAGACACTGATTTCATCACAGTCAAACATTCTTTGCACCTCTCATGACCAAGGCAATCTCAAGGCACCTGTAAAGGCCTTATCTGAGGATTTCAATAGACTGGAGCAGGTTGCTGCAACCTAATCCTTTGTGGATCCTTACACAGCACTGGCCTGTGCTCTAAGTCTCCAGGAGTCACACAGTTATGCTCTCCTAATCTGAAACTTGGCTATTAATTTTCTATTATGTATAACTTAAGAAAAAATAAGCACAGAATAATCTAGTTAGTTTATCTACATGGAAGACTGTCAGGAATCAGAAGCAATTTTTTGAAAAAATTATTTAATTAAAATAAAGCCATTTTTTTACAAAGTATCACTTAAGCCCCAATACAGCAAAAGATAAATGTTTTTTAGGGGGTTAAGTGGAAGTTGTTTTTTTTTTCCTACTACGTGCTCTTTATTAATACTTACTCCGCATAGGCATTCATAATCATTAGTACCATCAATACAGAGCTGAATGAAGGAAAAAGAATGGCACACTCAAGACAGCATCTCTTGAATCCACAACGTCTTTCAGCAGGTCTTTAATACAAGCAAAGGGTGGCAGGACGAGAGTAGGAGCAAAGGCAAGGAGGACTGCAATGTGAGTACTGGAAAGCAAAAGGAATAAGAAGCACAAGGGCCTTGGGTCAGAGGAGAAACCATAAATAAGTTAGAATGATGGTGGTTCAGTTAGAAGGAGTTGTTCAGAGGAATGATTAATGAAAGGAGTGAGAGAACCAGGGAGAGGAAAAAAAAGCACAAAGAAATGGAGTAAGGATTGTTTTGATAAATGGAGAGAAAAGGTTCACATGGAAACCAAATTTAACAATGACCTTCTGAAGGCAAATGTTTACAGCTAAGGAATTTTGACTGAACAGAAATGTTTTCTGTTTTATCATCTGTAATTTTCAAAATTTCTAACAAGCAGTGGGAAATCAGTTGCTCAGAATGTTTACCCCTCAATGGCATGACCTCTGTGTGCCCTCTAATCCACTTCAGGGGTCAGATGTAGCCCAAGGAAGTCTGCACCACCAAAGGTACCTCCAGCCCGCCCAAAGGAAGAAGATGTACTGCCATGAAAACCATGTGTTTTCAGCTCATGATCTATAAGCACCCACCAGAGGGAAAGCACAGTGAGCCCTCTACTCCAGTGGAGTATTTCTACAAGACTAGGTAAGTCTCATATGCTGAGCATTTTGTTATTCTAGGTTGAACTGTTGTTGAGTCATAAATGGAGCTAACCTCAGTTTTTATGTTACTTCATTCATGATGCTTGTGTGTTTCATAAACCATGTCTAGATTCAGTAGATCAGGAGGTGTTCTACTGGAAAAACCCTGAGCAGATAGGAACTGAAGTAGTCTCCCCTGCTCTGAATGAGTATCTCTTCTTCCCAGTTTTCTTGAAAATGAAATTCCATTCTCTCCCAAATTACTCAGAGCAAGCCACATCCTCTCACCAGTACATGAGGATGTAATGTCACAAGAAATGTTGTTGTCTTCCTAAGGACATGATGAAACTGCTTAGGGTGTTTCAATCCCTGATCCAAATTTGAGCTTGACCACCTCAAATACATTCAGAGGTTGTGATAATGCAACCATGAAACCAGATGAAAGTCTGTCTCCTGTCTGCCAGTAAATGAGGTATTTCCCAGCAACAAATAGGTTTACTAGATACACAAATGTTTGATTACTATTTCTTCATATAAACAAAATATAGCAGACTGAAAAATTGAAAGTAAAAACCCTAATAGATAATCCAGTCTTGAAGAATACAAGCAAATAGCCTCCACATTAATCTCAACAACTGTCAGACTTAAGTTAGCAGTCTGGGGATTCAATGCCACTACCTGCATATGGCCATGATAAAAAAATGTCATATCCTATCTGAACTGTGTTATGAAACAGCCAGGAGTACAACCTCTTCGCTCTCCTGACTATCAAAACAATATCAAGAAATCTTAACATGTAACATTTTCCATGTATCAGAATTAACAAATTCGTAAATAAAGTCCCAAGTTCATACCATACCTGTTGAATGAGATCTTTATGACTGTTGAGGATTAATATCATGAGCATGGGCCAAGAATGCAAGTATGTTGTGAGAAAGAATTCAGGAGTGGAGCTGAAGAGCCAAGTGATATGTTCAGCAAAAACACTTATATGTTGCCTTCTCAAAAACTTGAAAAAGGCGGCAAAAGGAGAAGAAAAGGAATAACACTGGCTATGACTTAAGTTTCACATTCTTATTAAGACTGATTTTTTTCAGTGCTGCCCTGTTGCTTACTCCTTCTTCCCAGGCTAGATGGCATCCTAATATGAATGGGTAAGCTAACCTTCACTCTTTCTCTCTTGCAGTAAAGGTTCCCATGCTAAATGTACACCTATACAAAAACTCTTCTAAAGAAATGGATCTTCCCCTCTTTTCCACATACATCGTAAGTCATAGTCCATACATCAGCACAGAAAAAGTACACTTAAAAAAAAAAAAATTAATACCTCCAGAAAATAAATGTTGTTGATGTACCTGAAGTACTTCAACGTTACAACATGTTTTCTGACCTCAGATGTGATGTGACTTACTGCTTCAAACCTACTCTGCTTCATTGGTCTGGTGACATGGGAGCATCATGGCCTTGCCTTGGTCATGAGTGGAGCACAATGGCAACAGGATTGAGCATGGTAAGCCATGGCAAACTCAACAATGCAGACAAGAATGGGGCATGATAAGCCTTGGCACAAGCTGTGCATCAACAGTGAACAAGACAACGGTGTTTGAAACTGCTGGACAAGTGTACCATGGTACCACCATGGACTGATCAGATTGGCAGCCAGTGCCAACAACCATACTCAGTGGTAGAGACCAAAAGGTGGGACATGGGTAGGCATGTGCCTGACACTGCAACTGCAGAGCTGAGCTGCTGCCCCAGCCCAACGCCCAGACTGGCAGGAGCGAGCATCATGCTGTTGCTGGCCCCACTGTCCTGTCATGGCAGGAACCCAAAGGTGAAGAAGCAGAGGGCTTGGTGACCCTCCCAACCGCTCTGTAGTTCTACTGGTTCAAAAATTGTACCTCAGAGACTGTAATATACAGATAACAATATTTTTACTGCCTAGGAAAATCTCTTCCCAAACCTAACAGTGAAATAACCTGGAAATATTAACTACTACAAACTGTAGTCACTGGGGTTAGTTGTACAAATCATTGATGAAAAGCCTTAGTACACATTTAAAGGTACACATTAGTGCACATTTAATTCCACCAGTCAAAGTCTATTTTTTTCATACAGATATTCTTTAAGCCACCAACACACTATGAGAAAGCTTAGAAAACTCTGACATAGCAGAACGTATGTTAGAACTATACTCCTTTTAAAATCTTTACTAGCGTTAGCAAAACAGTACATAAAATTATCTGTGTGTATCCAACAACTTATTTCCACTGCAGGACAAAAAAAAAAAAAATAATCCAAGCTGAGGAGGTGATGCGAGTTGGATTAAGAAAGACTGTGAATGATGAAGGATTATGTGGCAATTGGGGAAAAAGCTGGTTCCCTTAACTTTTTATTTCCAGAAGGTATTTCTCAAAACAAGCCAGAGGTGTAGCATACCTCCCCAGCTTGGGAGTTTTGGGGTTTTGGGTTTTTTTCCAAGGATGAGGGGAAGGTGGTTGGGCAAGCCGGATGCCTCTGAAACACACTTCCACTATAACTGTTTTTCCACTCTGTTGTTTGCTAGCGGGGAAGGCATAAAAAAGCAGGCATAACTTTGACTTGTTAACCTATGCACCATACCGAAGGATGAAGCGTTTAACGTAGCCGTTAAGCCAGCAGACAAGATTTGTGGGCATATTTTATGGTGCAAATGCTGATAGCGAGGATGAATACCGTTTGTTTTATTCCAAACACTAAATGCGTTACAGAGGAAAGGTAACTGCTTGAGTGGTTAAACCAAGTCACATCGGGTTTTAAGCTACACATCTATCTCACCTTCGGAGAGATGCAGAAAGACGGGGGGTTTGCGCGGTCCGTGAGTGCCACCTGGTGACCATGTCCCTGCTGCCGGAGCCAGGGTGTCACATCAGACCAGCGCCCTCTTTGAACGCTTTTCAGAACTGGAATTTCAATAAATTTAACATGATAACTGGAAAAGTACTCTGTTAATCAATGCCAGGGAAGAAAACTTATTCCGGAGTTCAACGTATTAGAATTGCCAGCTCATAAGAAAAATGATGATATACTTCACGTTTAAGGAAACTTTACCCCGTATGGGCAGTTTACCTTGCTACCTGCTATCACAGAAAAGTAAGCGGAATGGCAGTTTTTGTAGTGCAGACGTCAAACAGGGCTTCATGCAACGAGGGACTCAGCATAAATTTTAAAAGTGCTCTCAGAATAGGACAATAAAATCTCACATGAGCCTGAAAAAATTTCAGGGTTCCTCACTCCTGAGATCCAAAACATATTTTCTATAATTTTACTTGGAAAAATCTCCACCGTCTATGCCAGTATTATTTCACAGAAGCAGATCAAATTCTTTTACTGCTACCACTTCTCTTTAATGTCTGTTTTTGCTGACTGTAGATTACCATCGGCCTTACTGGGCTACATCAAAGATTGACTGACAAGACAGTTTTACAGTTGTGGGTACTGGCATGATCACGGTGCTTCTGTCCACTCTCTGAGGGCACCTTTCCCTCTGGACACAGAAGGCAGTGCAGGATGTTTATCGCTAATTATTCCTCTTTCAAACGCACCCATGTTCCGCAGCCAGGGACCCCAGACCCAATTTATCAAGGAAACAAAGGGCCATCAGTCATAACACTGTTCCCTTTTGCATCCATCCTGCTGCCCCTTCTCTGATGGCAGCAGCAGACCACGCTCCTGCTACGGTGCACGGGGGAGTAGGGTACTCAGATGGGAGCAAGGCAAGGTAGAGGGAGTGGGAGATGGGGGCTAAAGAAGCTGAGGACTATGGGAACATGCAAGAAATAGCCCAACACACAAGCTGCTTCCAGGAAGCACAACAGACAGGAAATATGGACTCAACTCCCTCGTGCTAAACCTTGGAGAAATTAAGGGTCATCTTCTGTTCAAGGCCTCCCTCCAAATCATAGCATTTGGGGAAAGTCAAATCGGACCTGGATTTATCAGCTCTGTAAAACTTTGGAGCAAAGTTATTTGTCCTTAGCAGGTGTGGCAACACTAGTATAATGCAAATTAAACTAAGCTTTCAGCATTAACAGCATGGTAATTAGTAACAGGTAATATATTACAGTAGGTCTAAGATTTAGCTTTAAACAGGCATCTCAATTTCAGATTTCTAGGAATGTTCAGTGCTATTTTCCATTTTCTGTTACTTCGTTAATAGCACTCTCTGATCTATTTCAGACCATTAATATAAATGGACAAAGTAGCCTAGAAGAAATGGAAAATTCACTTTTCATCTGGAGCAACTTTGCTGCCTGCACTGAAACCAGTTTTTGTTTTGAGAGTCTATAACATATCTATCTACAGACTAGTTTCAGAAAGAAAATAGTAGCATTTCTTTCCATCTTACAGCTCCCTTTCTTGATCATTTCTCTAAGAACAAATTCAATTCCTTCTCACCTTTCTGTCATTTAGCCTGACCTCTATCACCTTTCCTAGGGCTCCTCCTGTAAAAGATACTGTTGCATGAAGTCCATTAGGAACCACATTTGCTGTTTGTCAAATATTTAGCAAAGAATTTGAGAGGAATATTTTTCTGGGGTACCCCGCATGATGTCAGAACTCTGAACTCAAGAGCAGGACCATAAACCACCTATGGAAAAAAAAAAAAAAAAAAAAAAAAAAGCGCCTTCCTCTTTCCCCAGGAGCAATTTGAAACAGGAGTGTTGCACCAGAGTTTCATTTCAGAATGCTATAGCATCAGGCTTTCATTTTCTTTACTTGTGAGAGAGAAGGGAGAAAATGTTGGAACTATATGAAGAGGAGAATAAAATTGTCATAAAATGGAAAAAGGCAAAAAAGCAGGAAGAGAAGGAAGGTCCCATTAAAGCAGTGAGGAGAGGATAAAAAGTTGCAATAACTCAAGTTTCCTTTTAAAAAAAAAAAACAGAAACAGAACAACTGAGAGCAGATATGGTGAGAAAGCTGTTAGAAAAACTGTCACACCAAGCAGGGAACACTGTTCATATCCCAGAGACCCTCCTCGCACGTCACAGATACTCATCAGTAAAATTAGGTTTAAAAACCGTGTGTCACCTCACAGCTCAGAGATGAGGGGGATACATTTTCATACAGCATGATTTAATATTATTTGAGTTGACCTATTTCCTCCAGTTTGCCTTTTAAGGAAAGCTTGGATTCTGCAGAAAGCGAGAGGACTCAATTCCACATTCTGCCAGGAACCTGCTTTGTGTCCCTGATCATATATCTCTATTTTTCTTTGCCTCTGTTTACCTTTTAATTCATTTTCTTGGCTTTAGTCCAGGCCTCAAAGGACTGGAAGAGTAATCGATGTCTTCAATACCAAACTGGGAAATGCAGGGAGGAGAGGAAAGGGGAAATCAGTCTGGATTATGTGCAAATTTTTTTATTATTTATTTTATTACCTTTTTTCCTAACCAATAAAAAAGCCAGGAAGAAAAATTATCTCATATCAAAAATTTGACTCAGCATGAGACTTTTTGTTCAAGTATTGTAAGAAAAACATAGGAAATGAGCAGCAACCATGCAGCTGACATTTTCCCCCACACCCACATACTAGAGCACTCACATGGGAGCACCAGGTCCAAGCCCCTCTTCTGCCTGAGGGCACCAGTGACATCTCACACCCATGCACCTAACCCATCATGCTGCAGAGCCCTTCTTCTCTGCTTTCCAGCAGTAAAGTATCACATCATAGATCTGGGATTGCTCCAGTAATAAGGACTTCGGGGGCTGAGTACCAAGACCCACCAGTTTCCAATCAGCATGGGAAAAGTTTATATCACCACTCACTGCCCTGAATCAGAAGAGAGAGAGTTACAGCTGGGTCTCCCACCTCTCAGGCAGGCATCTTAGCTCATTACCCCAGGCTGGAGGGTTTTCCAAGGTGGCTCTCCAGCTGCCTCCACCCTTGATGACCCTCTTAAATATCACTTGGACATTAGGAAAGTGACTTATCAACTTAATGGCAAGGACACCCAGCTTTCAGCTGCTGCTTTGCTATTTTTAGAAAATGGAAAGACAGCTCACATTGCAGTCATGCTACATAGCCTGGTAATTGGGGTGCTACCTAAGAAAGTGTGGGAGAAGACAGAATTCATCCCAATTTCTCACATTTTACGTAAAGCATTTTCAAACAGCTAAGGCATATTTGCACCGGGACACGTCAGGTGCTGAACTTCCTGACTGCACCCTCTGTGCTAAGCTGTAAATATGGGAGTCAGAGGACAAGCGTTTAGCTCAATCACTGTCGCTGTCAGGGAGGGTTCATCCATAACGCAACATGGGCAAAAGCATCCTGTGACTCTGTAGCCTCTGCTATTCCCTGTTGCTGTCTGTTTGGAAAGAAACCTGTAGTCATAACCAAGAGCTGCATGCCCTCATGCTCCCTTTCCACCTCCGTGCTCCCTTTCCACTGTGAAAGTGTTTCCTTGTACAATCTGGGAAGCTACTACCCCACAGTAAAGTATCCAGTGGACAAAATAACTACAAGTGAACAGGTGACAAGTGCAAAGGTGTATTTACAGACCAATATTTATGACTCACTAATGTAACTCAGAATTAGCTTCCAAGTCTGGCATAGTACCTCCTTAAAATGTGAGAAAAATCTAATCAATTTTATCTCTTTTGTACAAGACATGGAACAACAGCCTTCACCAAGCTATATGTTTGAGTGACTGAATCAGACAAACTAAATAAGCAACAGGTCAGTTACCTATAGTGATTTTCAGGCATGCGTGACGTTGCTCAGGACTAAACTGTTTTATTCACACACTCCATTCATACAAAACAGATCTTTCTTTATATGCTCGCTGCCTGAGCAAGTAATGAAGGTGACAATCACTGTATGTAAGAAGACATGTTAATACATGGTGAGCTTAACTTCCTCAGTCTCCAGTTATAAAAAACTTGTGTGATCATCCTCTCTTGCAGCATGGCAGGTCTCTCTGGATACTNGTACGCTAGAAACCAAAACCATCAGTGTAATTATTTCACAAAAGCTCAGATGCAATGCTCAAAAAACCCCCCAAAACACTAAAAAGCAACTCAACAAGCAAAGGTGAAGTCCAGTTTTCCTCTTGCTCTAGAGTCCCAGCTTCTGTTTGCTCCTTCAATTTCCTTTTTTCCATAGCACTGCAGCAAGAAATTTGCTTATTTGCTTATTTTCATAAGACCATATTACAGTTTTACCCAATTTTAGGAACATTTTACTCAGATCAAAAAGACATGAATTTTCTACAGACTTTTGACTGCAGCCAAGTGCCTGAGTTAGTGGCTTTCATCACGAGCATTCCCAATTTAAGAAACAGCACTCTGCAGTGCTAATTTGTGTGATGAAAACATCACTTTGTTCAATTTACAAATAATGTTCAGACAAAAAAATACATCCATTTTGTATTCCTTTTCAGATACGTAAGTAAAGGGGAGTCATTTAGAGATAAATGTGTGCTTCTCTGGGTAAATATCATGCTCAAAATAATATATATAGATGGAGATATGCACTGTTTTCCCCAGGGACCTTGAAATTTATCACAGTAACTTCTTGGATGCAAGTGAGCCATGCACAATCTTAGCACTACTGATACTTGATGCTGTACTTGAAATTACAGTTGGACTTTAGCTCTCCAACGGAGAACACATCAGGAGCTGTGTATGAACAAGGAGAGCAATTGCAAAGCTCCAACCTTTGGTTAACAGAATCTGTTAACTGGCAAAAAACCAGCCAGCTGAATGAAAAAATGGTATGATAAAAGGTAAAAAATATAGTTACAAAAAAAAAGTAAAGCAGACTTTTTAAGACAAAATCATTCAGGTTGTGTCACCATTCAAGGNTTAATATTATTTGAGTTGACCTATTTCCTCCAGTTTGCCTTTTAAGGAAAGCTTGGATTCTGCAGAAAGCGAGAGGACTCAATTCCACATTCTGCCAGGAACCTGCTTTGTGTCCCTGATCATATATCTCTATTTTTCTTTGCCTCTGTTTACCTTTTAATTCATTTTCTTGGCTTTAGTCCAGGCCTCAAAGGACTGGAAGAGTAATCGATGTCTTCAATACCAAACTGGGAAATGCAGGGAGGAGAGGAAAGGGGAAATCAGTCTGGATTATGTGCAAATTTTTTTATTATTTATTTTATTACCTTTTTTCCTAACCAATAAAAAAGCCAGGAAGAAAAATTATCTCATATCAAAAATTTGACTCAGCATGAGACTTTTTGTTCAAGTATTGTAAGAAAAACATAGGAAATGAGCAGCAACCATGCAGCTGACATTTTCCCCCACACCCACATACTAGAGCACTCACATGGGAGCACCAGGTCCAAGCCCCTCTTCTGCCTGAGGGCACCAGTGACATCTCACACCCATGCACCTAACCCATCATGCTGCAGAGCCCTTCTTCTCTGCTTTCCAGCAGTAAAGTATCACATCATAGATCTGGGATTGCTCCAGTAATAAGGACTTCGGGGGCTGAGTACCAAGACCCACCAGTTTCCAATCAGCATGGGAAAAGTTTATATCACCACTCACTGCCCTGAATCAGAAGAGAGAGAGTTACAGCTGGGTCTCCCACCTCTCAGGCAGGCATCTTAGCTCATTACCCCAGGCTGGAGGGTTTTCCAAGGTGGCTCTCCAGCTGCCTCCACCCTTGATGACCCTCTTAAATATCACTTGGACATTAGGAAAGTGACTTATCAACTTAATGGCAAGGACACCCAGCTTTCAGCTGCTGCTTTGCTATTTTTAGAAAATGGAAAGACAGCTCACATTGCAGTCATGCTACATAGCCTGGTAATTGGGGTGCTACCTAAGAAAGTGTGGGAGAAGACAGAATTCATCCCAATTTCTCACATTTTACGTAAAGCATTTTCAAACAGCTAAGGCATATTTGCACCGGGACACGTCAGGTGCTGAACTTCCTGACTGCACCCTCTGTGCTAAGCTGTAAATATGGGAGTCAGAGGACAAGCGTTTAGCTCAATCACTGTCGCTGTCAGGGAGGGTTCATCCATAACGCAACATGGGCAAAAGCATCCTGTGACTCTGTAGCCTCTGCTATTCCCTGTTGCTGTCTGTTTGGAAAGAAACCTGTAGTCATAACCAAGAGCTGCATGCCCTCATGCTCCCTTTCCACCTCCGTGCTCCCTTTCCACTGTGAAAGTGTTTCCTTGTACAATCTGGGAAGCTACTACCCCACAGTAAAGTATCCAGTGGACAAAATAACTACAAGTGAACAGGTGACAAGTGCAAAGGTGTATTTACAGACCAATATTTATGACTCACTAATGTAACTCAGAATTAGCTTCCAAGTCTGGCATAGTACCTCCTTAAAATGTGAGAAAAATCTAATCAATTTTATCTCTTTTGTACAAGACATGGAACAACAGCCTTCACCAAGCTATATGTTTGAGTGACTGAATCAGACAAACTAAATAAGCAACAGGTCAGTTACCTATAGTGATTTTCAGGCATGCGTGACGTTGCTCAGGACTAAACTGTTTTATTCACACACTCCATTCATACAAAACAGATCTTTCTTTATATGCTCGCTGCCTGAGCAAGTAATGAAGGTGACAATCACTGTATGTAAGAAGACATGTTAATACATGGTGAGCTTAACTTCCTCAGTCTCCAGTTATAAAAAACTTGTGTGATCATCCTCTCTTGCAGCATGGCAGGTCTCTCTGGAACCAGAGGGACAGGCAAAGCTTTTTTGTTGGGTCTTTTTTTCTCACAACATTATTACTTCTCTAATACAGAAATCTCCGAAATGCAAGGTCTGCACTCTATGCTTTGAGACTCAGCAGATGTCTTTAAAACACTTAGTCTATTAAAG
>VYZW01060475.1:5830-19775 GCA_013401315.1 Balaeniceps rex
AGGGTCCCCAACCAGATTTAAAAATGAAGCCTTGTTTTTTAAAAAACAGGGAAAAAAAAAAAAAAAGACTTGTACTCATTACCGCTGTGCAGGAACATCACTTCATTACCAAAACAACGACGTGCATCTACCGAAAAAACAGAATCCTCTTTGTGGGTGGCAGTGGTGTGTGTGTATGCATGCAGGTATGCATGTGCGCATGTGTGTGCACACATGTCCATGTTCCTATTCTCCCATCCACGTACTGTATTTTATGAGGATGGATGGGCTTACAGGCACAGATGAATCAGAAGATGTTTATCCTTCATCCTTCCTTCTTCATGACAGTTGCAAACTTAGTATCGAAAAATTACCTCCTTGCCCAGTGAACATTTTAACCAAAAAAGCTACTAACAAGCCAAAGAAAAAAAAATTTGAGAGATTTCTGGTGAAAAAGAACCTTTTCAAGAAAAAAAATTATGGTTTTGGTATTTAGTTTGTCCAAGCCTAGTGTATTCACTGAAGTTCAAAATTTTTCAATGAGCTCTATTCAAATGCTAAAGCAACCTGTCTCCTAAGTAAGTTCAACAGGTAAAAGGGTCATCCAGATCACATTTATAACTTCCTTTCATTAGCATTCCTCCTGGTCCCAGTACAGGAGCAGCATTTTCTCCAACAGTAAGCACAAGACAGTTTTCTCTGGAAGAAAAAAAAAATCACAGAACAGAAGAGGAAATAACTTGCTGTGGGCCAAGTAGTACAGAGATGCTCTTCCTGAAACAAGCAAAACCAAAAAATCCACACCCAGTTGAAGCAACCCTTAGGCATAGGCAGGCTTAAATTTGGAAAAAATAAATACCATCAGTTCCCCACTTTGATTCTCAGTGCAACAACTGCTTCATACGAGGGGTAAATGTCAGCTTTCACACCTCTGCAGTCTGGGCTGAAAGAGGTAGGTAGAGAAAATAACAACAGATAATACGGCATGGAGACTTTGGGGTGTATCTCGTTCCCTCACCTGTAAGGTCATGGAGGGAAGGAGTGTCAATCAAATTGGAAAGACTATGAGAAAAAAACAGAAGATAGTAGTGTACAAAGACGCGGTGAAAACTAGTCACCCCTGAGGGACAACAAGAACAGTTTCTATTATTGTCAGACAGTCAGAGGCAGAAGAAATATGACAGATGAAGGCAAGTTCTTAGTTATACCTATAATGGAAGTGTTCGCTGCAGTTACCTAGCCTTTCTAGTTCTTCCTAGAAGCAACATATAGGATGCTTTCCTGTACTTAAAAAAAGAAAAATAATTTACAATTCAACACAAACCCCAGTTTGGCTATACTAGAGCTCATGTCCCTGCACCTGCTCAGGCCACACCTATAGCCCTGTCCCAGCCTTTTACAGTAATGAACCACCTGCACATGAGTCAGTAAAGCAGGCATGAAATTTCTCACCAAAATTACTGTGACCAAATAAAAGCTTCATCCATACTAGTGAAATCTGCCATGAAACAAAGGAAGCCTCACTAACTCTGTCTGCGGGAAGGAGTGTGCCTAGCCAGGCTGCCCTGGGGGTTCACCACCTATAGCCCTGCAGTCTACGAGCTGGGGCAGGGAAGAGGGCAGATGGACAGGACAAGTTGTAGGAGGGGAGGGACAACACCATGCTTCCAGGTGTGGGGTGTCTGAGCCATGGGATGAGACGTGTTAACTCCATGAAGTGCAGAGATTAATTTTTCTTGTAATAGCTGCCATCTAGAGAAAATCTCTCTAGTTTCTTTAAAGCCTAATCCAAACCTAAGCATTTATGTGTGACCCTGCCTATAGATTCACTCAACAACAACAAAAAAAGACACATACAAACTGTATCTGTATTTAAGATTCAGACAGCATCTTTCTTCCCAGAGAGGTCCATTTGTGTATGTACAGAACTAGGGCATTCAGCACGCAGGTGACTCACGCAGCAGTGCCTACCTTTGGTTAGGGAATGAATTCCAAGCTTCACTTGTGAGAAATTCCCACTTCCTATTTCTCCTCTGACTCGATAGAAGCCAATTCTCTTTCCCAAGGTTAATTCTTTCACCACTTTTTCATTCTGGGACATATCCTGCATTAGTTTCTCAAATGGGGTCAGCCTGTGCTGCCTGCCCTCTTCATCTCCTCTGTAGCACTCTGGGTGCCCATTGTCTTCTCCGCTGTCCTCACGATGCCACTTGGAATAGCGGTGTTTTCCAAGACTTCCTCCATTCACATACCCTGTTGTCATAGTCTATAGGGTAATCACTCCCCCATTTAACAAGATGTCCCAATAAGGAGTTTAAATGAAGTAATTCTGTACGAATATGCAATTCCACACATAATGGACACTGTGACAAACTTCGCAAAAAAAAGCAGCTTACTGAAAATCCAAGGATTAGTTTGGAAATTACTTCAAAAGCAAATCTGGCATATCTACATATTGCAGTTCTGTTCAAAATCAGAGATAAAACTGGAAGCTGTTTACGTCCATCTCTCACTAACTGATTTAGTGCATCAGGCTCTTCATGTACAAGGTAAAAGAGGCTTTACAATTAAAACTGTAAACTTTGTGCAAGGAAGCGGCGAGTTGCTGTCTGTGCAGCACATTTGACACATGCAAAACATTTGACATGAATTTCCAGGCTTCAGCTTGCTGCTCTGAAAACTAACTTGACAGATAAATGTCAAACAAATAGCTGGTTAAATGCTCTGAATAAATCCAGATGCTTCCAGTTCATTTTGAATAGTTGACCTTCAGAGCGTAGTTCTCCTTGATTCTGGTACCAGTCCAAGAGCTGAATGTTGGGTTTGCCTTTGATTCATTCTTCAGCCTGTGAGCTTGTCACTGTGCCTCGGAAATGCCACTGTGCCTTGAAGCCTTGCTGTAAAAAGTTTGTTGCCCCTCTGTTTCCTTCCCATGGCAGGTTTAACAAAGCAACTGATCCTGGAAGATGACAGGAGAAGCACAATCTGTGCACCAGGCAAAAGAAACGCTGCACCTCAGTATCCCTGCAGTCACATGGCAGGACAATACAGGATTAAGTAACTGCAATGTCACGTTAACCCTCCTTTATTTAGATGAGCTTTCTTTAACGCCTTGAGCCTTCTCAAAATTTTGCCAGACGCATGGTGTTCCTAAGCAGGCAGATGAAGAAAGTAATTAAAACCTTTACATAACAGCCACACGCTTCACTCAATGACAGCACACCACATACCATTTCACCAATTTAACTCTTGTTAGTTTGGCAGCACAGACGGAGAAGTCCTTATTCTAAATATGCAAGTAATCACCTACCTTTAAAGCAGCACACCATTTTTTTTCTTCTTTACCTTTCTTCTTTAACCTTGAAAAACAGGAGTTGATCAGCAACTGCTTATCATGCAGCCGCGTGCCTGAGGGTGGTGAGCTGGGCATGAAAGCTCTGAGATAGCGCAGGCGGTAGCAATGCTCACCTCCCCTGCTCTCAGCGTGCAGCACCACCCGACTGACGAGCATGGGAGACACCTCACTGCCATCATGTACAGATTCACCAGACTGAGGGGGAGAGAATTAGACCAGTAACTCAATGCCTGGGGCTTAGGGAAGGTAGACGGTCACCTAAGGTGCTGCACTGGAAGAGGGCATGTGATGCTGCCAGGTGGAGCTGCCCTCTAAACCCCAATCTCCTCCACGAGCAAAAGGAGGAGAAGCCAAAGGCACCACATAAGGGCAAAGAAAAAAGGGAGCTGGAGATTATTTCATTAAATGGGAATTGGAGTGGCACAGAAGCAGTCTGCTGCTCCTACAGAGAGGCCAAGGCGACAGACCCAGTCTCGGGGAAGCTGCTCCTTGCCCTGAGACGCATGTGAGTGATTTTGCAAGTCGCTTCTCCTCTCTGTGCTGCAGCCATGCCGCCGACAGCTCTGCCCAGGGAGGCTCAGGAAGTCTGGCTTCTTCTCGCCCTCAGGGTAAAGGAGGGTCCGTCATTTCTCCCTGTCACTTCTCTGAGCCAGGGATGCTTCTTACTGTGTGTGCTGTGGATTTACAGCTGACACAGTCTAAAACTGGAACGGAGGAAGAATGTACTTGTTTCATGACACCTTTGAACTCTTGTTACTCTTTTTGGTTTACTCCTATTTGAAGAAAAGGGACATTTTCATGGTTGACAGAAAAAGTATGAAATAATAATAAATAATCATATGTTATTCTCTGGATCTAAACAGAGTCAAACCCCTGACAAATACTACATGTATGCAACTACTATTGCCCAAATCCTGAAATTGTTAGTAGGGGAGAGACTGAGTGGCAACTGAACAAGGTCTTCAGGATTCTCCCATCAAACCAGCCTCACTTAGCACCAGATGTTCCCTCTAACTTTGATACCAAAGAAGAAAAATCTATGCGGAAGGACAACCACTCCCCAACCAAACCAAAACCCCACCTAAACCCAAACCTTACATTCTCTATTTCTTCTCCTTCTCCATTTGGGGAAAGGACTATTTCTTGAAGGATTGCCTGAAATCTGGCCCAGTTGTTTTCTGTTTTAACCTGTTCCATGTCACAATTTTAAGAGTATTTTAGGTAACAAAAAACTTGTTATATGAAACTCAACTGTATTTTACAGTTTTAACGGTGGATGGCACTCTGGCAGAGCAGGGCTTTTGGAAGCCACTTTGCTGTACACTGCCACAAGTGATTCAGATATTAGACAGGCTGAACTCTGTTCCCATTCTGCTGTTTGATCTTGATGAAAAACCACAGCAGCTCAGGTTGTTGATACAAAAGGTCTGGAAAACTCCATAAGCAACGTCAGAGGTGCCATGTACAAGCTACAAACTATTATTTAAGTATGTTTGGATGGGCAGTGACATGCTCATCACCTTACCGAAGAACAGTTGTAGCTTATGTCTATAGCCCGAGCACTCCAGCGTGACAGGTATGGACAATTCTGCTCTTGCACAAGGAAAAACACAAAACTACTGCTAACGGCAAAAAAAGAAAAAAAAATAAAAGGATGCTCTGGATACCTGAGTCTTATGAATGCCAGCCTATTTAGCCTCAGAAGACACCCAGCTAAAGACCATCTTCTGCAAAGATAATCGGGACCTCTGCGGTTAACCGGCCGTACAGAAAGGGTGGACTGCATCAGAAGGATTTCCTTCAAAAAGACCTATACAAGCCCCTCCTGAATATATTTGGTAAAGGCAGAGAACGCAGCTAGCCCAGTCTATGTGAACGTTCGGTACCACAGAGACAAACACACCACATGGGAATGCCAGGACCTTGCATGGACTGGGGGTGTCGAGAGAAAGGCAAAACTGCGTTAAGGCATCAGCACATGGCTCTTCCATGATTTGCCCCTGCCAAAATTCTCCTGGGGCCCAACGTGCTCTTTTTTAGAGCACAGCCTAGCATTAATCTCCCTTTCAGCCTTCCCACTAATTGTCAACCCTGCAATCTCCTGGCGCTTGGCCAACTGGCTAGGTTTCCCCTGTCTTTGAAGATGAGCTATTTCAGTATTCCTGGAGTTAGCAGAATATATACCATCTATTTATGGCCTAGGTTCCTTCCTGTAATCTAAACTAGCAAAATCCACCCTGATACCATACAAAAGGGCACTGACTGTAAAAGAAAATAATTCTAAGAGAGAAGGGAGAAACAAGGAAATCAGAAGTCATCCAAATACAATGAAGAACAATGATTTTAATTTTTTTTTCTGCAGACCTGAAAAACCTCAGCAGAATTTATCTGCCCAAATTATTACTTTAAAAACCAAAATAAGCAAAAGAAAAAACACTACAAAAAGCAACACAAGACAGAGTGAATAGATGTATCAAGCCTTTAAGACCCGTCCCAGTCCAAAACTGCTCGTTTGACCTTGTTTTTCAAATATTTCCAGGTACTAAGATTCTGGTCCTATTCTAAGAAGGGCTAAATACCTTCAGGCTTCAGCTGCAGGCTCAGTTTAAACCCTGCATCACAGCTCTCAGGAAATCTAGAATTAAAGGAAAAAGGATCAAACCAAAAAAGTGATCACTGGATATACAGACTTTGGTTCCTAAAATACCACCTTGGCAGGTAAATAAAAGTGACCTGGTTTTAAGGAGCTTTGAATGGAGCATATGGAAACACAGAAGCAGCTAGACCAGGGCTCCAACGACTGTGTTTCGCAAATTGGTCTCTTTTATTAACCCTGTCTTTCCAAGAGGCAAAAACCCACTCAGCTTTGTGTGCTTAAATTGCTGCAACTCCTATCCCAGTGAATGTGAACAAAGTCACACTGGATGGTCTCCTACAGCTCAAGTCCTCAGAATAATGGTGTTTTTAATGAGGATGCCACTGGATATTGCTATACATTCACTAGAGTTCCACTCTGCTGTGTAGCCTGAAAAGAGCAGGATTTTGGGGGTGTTTCCCTAGGGTAAGGAATTAGCTCAATTTGTTTGACTATCCTTGAAGAACAGCTTGTCTCCTGCTTAGTACATTATATGCACGGTGAGCCAACTGTGGAACCAAACAGAATTTAAAGTAGCAGGGCTTTTTTTTAAGTCATCCATAAGAAAATATTGACCCCTTTTTTTTTTTACCATAGCTTTGAAAGTTCAGTTATTGCAAGAAAATACAATCTAGTATATCCCTATGGTTAGAAAGCCTACCTTTTACAAAAGATGAGAGCCCAGCAGAACAGTCCACAAGTCCTGTACCACAGACCAAACATGACACAAAAGGTCTCCCGTGCAGCTACATAGCACGTTCACCAACACATGGAAAGCAACAGCTCCACTTTTGTACTTCTGCTCAAGTAATATGGCTGTTGTGGCCAAAGGAAATCAATATTTGTTCAAGGTTTGCCCTGAGCACATTTTTTTGATTTGAGTAAGAAGCACTCTCAGTGTTATTTCTGTGAATGCCAGAGTGACTATATAAAATACGCACCCCAGAGCTTTATATACATTATTAAAAAAAAAGATTCAAAACACACAATATTGCACAGTTACAGGCTGAACACAGACCTGTATGTTCCCCGCTCAGGTATGAGGAAATACGAACAGCGCATTGACTGTGGAGAGCCTCCAGAGACAGCTTGCTCTCTGTGCCCAGGCCCACGTGCCACCCATTTCAGTACATCCCAGAATTACTACTGTTAGCATAGCATTCAGTTTGCCAATTATTGTTTGATGAAAACCAGACATGATCAACATTATTCTTAACCTTATAAATATCCTTGCCTAAGACACGACATTGTTTTTCCGCACATGGAATATTAACATATGCAGCAGCCCTGGCCATGGCAATATAAAACAACACTGGACACACTTTTATAGCCATGCAAATAAAACCACACGAGTGTTGTACCAGATGGAAATAAGAGTTGTTTAGGACAGTGAAGTGGGAGACAAGCCCTGTACAACAGACTATGCATAAGCTCTATTTACTTTTTCAGTTAAATGAAAGCCTATTTGTTTAATACAAGATATATGCTACAATATTGTAAGAGAATGACTGTAACATGCATTGTAGTGAGTTACAGCACTCACTCCTTCCATCACCTCATTTAGCACATTTTAGGTTGTGACAGGGCCCAATGGTATCAACATGTAAGTGACTACATATGGGTCACACTGTAACAGCAGATCTGATGGTCTGACACAGCACCTAGAGGGCAGTCACCTTAACCTCTTCCACCAACCTCCCAGCACTGCCACGCAACAACCTGCGGGGACAGGGTAACTCCAGTCACTAGTGGCAAGCTATGCCCACACATCACCTAGAGTCAAGTCAAAGCACTCTGCTGTCCTCTATGCACATCCTAGACAGACCACAGATGCAAGACTACCTTCAAGGTGACAAAGTGAAAGACAAGGCTAACAGAAGAATAATATTAAAGATCATGGACTCTATTATTTTTCCTGCTGCACATTACTTGGTGAAACAGAACACAAACACCTTCAACGGCTTCTGCGCAAAACCTCACTTGATGGCCACAGCACCAAGAGAGGAAGCAGGAGGAGGTAACAGATGGCTGTATTGTACAGACTCCTTCACCACAACAAAAGGCCTATTCTACACACTGACACCAAACCAAGAAAATAAGAAATCCTGGTGTAAAAAGGAAAAAGAAGCCAACAAAAACAAACCCTACCCTGGAACACACTAACTCTAGTCAACAACTTATTCTACAATTGTAACTAAGAGGAGAAGACAACAGACTTTGCAACCTATTTAGAAGTTTAACAAGCCTGCGCCCTGCATACTGAAGCAGAATACAGGTGGATGCTTGATCAAGTGCTCCCCTCCCTCCCCCCATCAGAAAGACTGAAATCCTCATGTTTTGGGTTCGTCCCACATTCATTCCGGGATGGACTCCTAAAGACAAACACAGATATTTCCCTGATGGAACCTGAGCGCTCACTCAAGGATCTTACTTGACCAGCCTGCTCCTGGAGCCGCTGACCGGAGACAGGTGGGAGCATGAACAGCACCACTCAGCACAGGTCACTGTGGTGGAAGGTTACAGATCCAAGCAAGCTCTCATGTTCATTTAGACAAACTTCCTTCCTGCCAAGAGCAGAGAGATGAAATAGAGGAAAAACCCATAGGTGTGCCCTAATCTGTGATCCACCACTAAAAGACCTCACCATGTTCTCTAACAGGTAGCCACTGGCTGTGTCCAGGGAGTGCTACAACCTGGCCCACAGAGAGCCACCTAGCAGGTAGACCATCAGGCTGGGCTGGCGTAGGCACACTCATCTGCCAGGCAATACCTGTACCAGCGTCTGCATAACAGCAGCAGCTCAGAGGAGTCCTCCAGGGCTACTGACAGGCACCTCATGCAATACTGGTATCAGGGTGCACCACAGACTCACCTTTCCACTTCCCCAAGTGTTAACTGCTGATGGGTTGGAATAAGCTCTTGGACAAGCGTGTCAAGGAAGACAGGCTGCATGGTGCCCTCAGCGTTGAGATGTAACCCCCCAGTCCCAGCTGACACCAACACAGCTTGGGTACAGCCCAGCTGGTGGAGTCTAACATCAAATCCACAGTCTGCAGACTGTATTGTGTACGTTGAAAAGAAAATAAATGCACAACAATCAACATAACACAAACTATACTAAGCTAATGCATTAACACCTGTGAAGTAGAAACTAAAATATGGGGGGAAAAAAATCCCTTTCATCCATTCGCAGCATTGCATGATAAAAACAGCTAGAGAGAGAATTAATTAGTCTTTGAATTGCACAGAAACTTGCATTAAAAGCAAAGACAAAAAAAGAATTTATTAGCAGAACCCATTGATTTCCCAGGTCTTTGAAATACATGGGAGGGATTAATTTGAAGTCTGACTGTATTTTGAAATAAAATTTACCCTCTCAAAACTTTAACCTGGCCAGTCTCTTCTATTTCCTTCCCTGAGGTATAATGCAAATTGGTCAATTTGCCACAGAATTCTTCTTCCAAGGTAAAACCAGCTTCCATTAGACATATATTCTGAAGCAACAGAGATGCAACAAAGACTTTATTAGCCTTTTAAATAACAGGACAAAATTTACATCTAATTCAATTACTTCACTAAAAATGAATTTGACTCATAGGCTTTCAGTGAAAAGAAAATAAATCATCCGGAAAAAGCAAGCTATAGTACAAGAAGTAAGAAGTAGGCAATACTTTGAGTCCCACTGAAATCACTCAGGAAATCAGTCTTTACTTATTTCAAGAAAATGACTGTATATTTAGGCAGATACGCATTGCTAAGCAGATGGCCTGCAATAAAATCACCCTGCCGTTATTTGCAGGAAAGAAAAACCTAAAATGTGTTTCCATACAAAGGAAAACAGAAAATGTTCTGGTTTATATTGTCTGTCACAGTTTTCTTTCACTATTCCCCACTTACGTACTAGATGGGCCCTAGCAAATACAAATAACTCTGGTTACCTCTTATAAGGTAATCAAGTTTAGTTGCATCAATATATATGAACTCCTCAAAAGTACTGAGTAGTAAAATGTTAAGTATTCATAAGGTAAATTTTAAATGGATCTGGGCGGAAGATAAGCAGTTGCTATTATTTTCCAGGGAGGTATTTGGAAAGATATAAATCCTGCACTGCACTTTGAAATGTACTTCACACTGCCTGGCATTTCCAGTTTTTCAGAGTGATGTCTGAGACACTCGAGATTTATCCTGATTGGCATTAATAAGCCACCGCATTACAGTAATTGTATTACTGAGCCTGACCAAAAGAAGGTGTAGATGTAGACGTACAATACCCACATAAAAGCAGCAGGAGCTGTGGAGAAACAGAGCAATGCCATAAGGACTGTCTGCTTGGTTTTACAAATGCTGAAGAACTATCCCCTGAAAGTGTCATTGCAGCTCCTCTGCCCTTGCCAATTTTAAATGTCCCAAGAGACCGCAGTACTGAGAACTTTTAGAACATTTAGAGAAAAAAATCTAGATAGAAAGACATGTATTTGTACTTTTTATCTAATTGACAATTAGATTGGAAATCTCTAGAACCCATCAGAAAATAACATGGAAATGGAAACCAGTCCAAGCCGAATTTCTCTAGCGATGCTAGAGAGCATGCAGCTCTCAGATCGTCATAGTCCTCTCACCATACAGACCACCCGCTCCTCACACCAGCTCCTGCCTCTGAACCTGTATTTGGATACCACGTACTGAGAAACCTTGGCACCAGGCAGTGCCCTGCTACGAGGTCTACCATCTGTACATACTCCCCGACCTTTGCAGGCACAGAGCCATGCAGGGGAATAAGCACAAGCTCACCAGAACCACTGAAGCTTCAGCTAACCTCTGGAAACTGCTTAATGCATAGTAAGTCTTCAAGACTCAGCAAGAAGCTTAGCAGGAAGCGGTCTGATCTTATTTGACATCCTACAGGTCATAAGTTACTAATCTCTGCATATCAAAGAAATGTTGCCCATTAAAGACTCCCCTTCCACTGGACTGAGAACAGAAGTGAAATTAGGATGGGTATTTTTGAAACTGGGATCTAGAGAAACAGTATAATGGCAGCAAGCAACATTCAAGACAGCCTACTGCAAATTGAACTGTGCTCTCAGCTTCAGCTGCTGGGGTGCACATTAAGAGAGGGATATTAACCCAAACAAGACGGAGCACGACTCTAGATTTTACTCTCCTTTCACAACCTTGGCTTAAGTATTGCAGCTAAATGCTTTGACATGCATCCTACTAAAAGAACCCTTTGTTTTTCTCTTAAACCTGTCTGGTTTTGGAGCCCTGAAAAGTTCGTAATATTGTCTCTCAACCCAAATATCCAAATACAGTAGTATGTGCCGAGGAGCCTGTACCCCAACACATCTAGGCAACTGCTCTGTCCTGCTGCAAGGATCAGCAAGGAAGCCAGGGTTTGAGGGCAGGGAAGGCTGCCAGTGTCTGACGGCAGGCACAGACCAATACTCCTCTGGCTGGGAAAGAGCAGAAGGGGAACACCTCAGAGGTCCGAGCAATACACAGCTTGTCACTGATCCACTGAAAGTCAGGGTCATGCTAAAAAGTTGCTACATCCCAAATCCCTAAAACCATCCTGTTTTTCATATCGCATTTGAACAGCAAAAGCTTTCCTGACTTGAATGAATATTAATGTTAACAGATTTGGC
Organism: Balaeniceps rex; assembly: GCA_013401315.1. Taxonomy (NCBI): domain Eukaryota; kingdom Metazoa; phylum Chordata; class Aves; order Pelecaniformes; family Balaenicipitidae; genus Balaeniceps; species Balaeniceps rex. The sequence continues at coordinate 17,445 of VYZW01060475.1, forward strand.
TAGAATTTAATTTCATTAGCTAATCTTACTGAGATTTATTCAGTATCTGTCCTGGAACACTGACTATCATTATTATTATTATTATGACTATTTTTGTCAAACTGAAGACTTACATAAACTGTGTTCCATTAGAAAGAATAGTGCAAATCTGAGTATCCAGCAGCATTAGGAAACCAGTCAGTGTTCTTTCCATTTAATTTTTCTAATTAAATCCATTGGAAAAGGAACTGTTGTTCCAAAGATTTTTGGAACTGCTAAATATATATCATGTAGCATTTGAACCGCCATACAAAAGATCATAAAATTTACCACACAGAAGACCACAAAACATCTCAAAAGCTAAGACAGATGATACTCATTAACATTTTAACAAAATAACATATTCAGCATTCAAGTATGGGGACCAGATTTCGACAAACTTGCAAAAATGGAAATTAAGAATAAGTCCAACTCTATGGTATTACACATATATGAATTACATTCCATGGTTTCAGGAAGCATAGGTTCACTAATGAAGCAAAAAGCCAAGATATGCAAAAGTAGAGCATAAACCAATTTTAGAACATATTTAAACCATAATCTTCCCTGCAAACATCCACTCCTCCTGATGCAGACAGTTCCGTGTCATCTGTACTTTCAGAATCACCATTCACATCACACAATCCAAAATCCCAAGTTCATGCAAAAGTCTGTAAGTAAGATACTGCAGTTCGTCACCTCTCCTCAATTTCCTCCTTGAAGAAATCTGGAGAATTTCAGATTAGAATCCAGAAATGCATCTGAGAATAGAGACACACAGAAGAGTTTATGAGCTATTCCTATTAGACTAAAGTTCTGAAATAGCAATCTATTTTTAAGTAGATGACAATATAATGTTTCTAGCATTTCATTCACTGACTAATCTATCCTGGATGTGCTTAATGCTCTACCCCTTTCTAGCAGCCTTCTATCAACACAAGAAAAGGCAGCTTCCTGAGTGCAGCAGAACTCAATGAAAGGGGAAAAACTCTCTAGTTTCATCTTACTTTGTAAAGCAGGGAAAAAAGAACTGGAAAACAATCAGTGGAACTAGCTCATAATTAGTGTTCAAAAAAAAGGAAAGAAAAGAGAAAGAAAATGTAGAGAGTCAAAATATTATGTCTGTACTACTTTAATGGTGATAATTGCTTGAGCACAACAAATTTTTTTCTATTTATCATTAAAATTAAACTAGAAAATCTACTGGGGTTTTTTTTCACTTAAGAATGAAACTGCTGTTTAAGTGGTATGCACATGAAATTATATGCTTGCAGGAAAATGTACTGAGAAAAAATCTGAATTTAAAACCATAATGATAATTTTGTGTAATACTAAAGGCAACACACATCATAGTGTCACCTGCAGTTCAATTTAAAAATATAAAGTTATAAGACCTGCTATGGTTTCTAGGATAGCTTTTGTGAATAGAGGAAAACGGGAACAAGAGATACGGAAGAGCAGACTGTTCAGATTTTCCAGTCTGAGCAGGCTAACACCACAAGGCCAGCAAGACGAAATGAGATGAGAAATGCCTAACGTTGCCCTGAAATCTGAGTGAAGTGCAGCTGGCAATGCAGAAGGTCACATTCTCTCAGGACAAACTCTGTGACTTGGTCAGGTGCTGGACAGGATGGCAGCCTGGGCACGGCCAGAGCCTCTGACAGTAAAAGGCCAAGTTCCCACATGATGGATGCATCACCCCTGAGCTCAAATGCATGGTGGCAACTCTTTTCTTGAGAAGGGCACCTTTGCACCACCCTGATTATTAAAAAAATGCATGGTGAAGAACTGTAAACTCAGGACCAAAACCTTTTATTCTTCACAGCAGTTTATAGATGACATTGCATCGCTACAGAGCAATAGCAGAAAGCAGGTCTGAAAATGAAGACATGCAAAGAGTTGCAATATTTGCAGTAACAGATAGCTGTATGTACAGCTAAGACGAGACTTTGATACTCTCAATCTAGAAACCATGTTCCATTAAGAGTCTGAAACCGCTCAGGAAGCAGACTCACAATCAGCTCCTAAAGAGGTGTATTGGAAGAAATTCTCCAGCAAGCAGCTCAGAGTAGACATGACACCATCTGTAATTTTGCCTGATGACGTACTACATGTGAACAGAGTCAACACTGCCTTGAGCTAGAACGGCCTGCTTTGCTGGCACTAAGCTTTTCAACCTCTAACGTAAAGATTAACAGATTCTTCTGGCTCCTCCAAAGCTTGGTCTCTGACTGAACCTTCATCAACAATTATTTACTCTCCTGTCTCTCCACAGCAGCAGCATTTCACAGTGCCACAGCACTAGGTGTGAGA
>VYZW01060476.1:6642-26983 GCA_013401315.1 Balaeniceps rex
AAAATGATAGTTAGACTTCTAAGTATGGGTGTTTTCACTTTTGGGCTAATTAAATGGCCTTACCCAACCTGTATTTTATATCTATTATTTTAAATTTTGACTGATGGTAGGAATACAGTATTCTAATTGGATAATAAAAATTCTAATGAGTTAGAATAATCAGTCAAAGAAAGATGACCACTCTGAATAGAAATTAGGAATTTCCTATTATAACTCACTACCAAATACTTCCACCTAATAATTGGATGTAGCTTCACCCTAGAGTTTGTAGTAATGCCTTCAACAACCTCAGAAACTAACATTGGCATTTCTGTTAAAATATCTTCAGTATATTTGATTTGGTTGTAAAATTCTACTCTGGGCCAACACAAGAAGTGTAAGCGACTTCGCAATGATTACAGGGTGTCAACACACTGTATTAATTACTTACATCTTCAACATTTTTGCAAAATTTTAACACCACTCTTTTCAAGACTTGCTTGTTGAATGGGAACTTTAACCTCAAAATTGCAAGAAGCAACAGTTTTGTCCAAACCCCATGGAAGTAACAGAAAGACTTACAGTGATTGTAATGAGCTTTTCAGCAGATAGAAAACATAGTATCTCAGATATAGAATTTGTCCCAGACAACATTCATCTGGCATACCACACGTTTCTTAGTTCTTATATTTATTTATGGTATTTTTAGAATAGGATTTTCAGAGCATGGATACATGAAAATGGCTTATCAGTTATGCAATAAGAATTAGCACAAGTTTAAGATGAAAACCAGACCTCCAGGGCCATACTACTACTATTACTACTACTACTACTACTGCTTCTGCTGTTAAGGCATGGGGTAGTATCTGGACTTTCAGTGCTATTCCAGTAACTATACAGCTATATGGAACTTCCTCTACTGACATAATGCATACTTGAAAAGCAGAAAAAAGTTCTGATGCATATGCTCAGATTTGGAAAAGCCCATGACATTTTAAAGTTGAAAATACATTAGAAAGTGAGGACTTTTGATAAACCCAATCTGAAGAGCTGATCCTCACTAATCTACATACAAATAAAACAAGCATACAGAATCACTTAATCACCAATGATGTGACTGCAGCTACCTGCCTCAGATCCTTTCTTCCTCAATATCACTGTAGAAATTACTCTTCTATAATGTACTCTTTAAAAATCACACCATTAAATAGACACACACACATATACAGGAATGATAGATGGATTTTTTGCTTGTATTTGATTATGTGTCCTATGTGCAATCTAACTTATAAAGAAAGAATCCAAAACAGTACAAATCTTAACAGGGTGGGGTTTTTTGACTCTGCTTTCATTTAGCATATGCAATAGATCTCTTCTAGTGATTGTTACTAATTTCTTTTTCCTGTATATAAATACTTTAATACTTACAAATGAGGCAACAAAGAAAGTCAATTTGACATTTAATGTTCCACACAGAAATCACAGACACTCTGCCAAGGAATTAATTAAAATTACAGTCACATAATAATGACACCAACAATAAATACTCATATACAGGTAATAAATTAACTCATTAATTCAGCCAGTACACAGTTGTAAATAAATATATGAAAATAACAAACATTTTATATCAGTGCTTTAAATGTTAGCTCTGTTTTTAACACTGAGTTTCCTCCCTTGGTTGTTCAAAATAATTATGCTTTAATGGGATGTTAAAATTTAAATTTATTAAAGAATCTGGAATAAATTGGTTGGACACTTCCTAAAAACACTTCAAAAAGATTCACAGACTTTTTCAAGTTCTGTCTTACTGATGAAAACAAAAATCACAGAATAAAAGCACTGGATGTGTGTGTTTACATAGATATATATGTGTATGTGCGTGTGTGTATACGAATATAAACTATATATACACATAAGTATATAGACAGACACACTATATATGTGTGTGCGCACGTGTATGTATATCTGCAGGTTCAAACACCTTTTTTCCAAATACATTTCACTAAGGGATGCAAGATCATTCCTTCAAAGCATTTTTAGAAAAAAAATATGATACATATGTGAACTGCTTTAATTCTGATTAGCAGGAAGTCTTCAGTTTTTAGCTGCTAAACTGTGGTGCTGTGTTGCAGTCCTGTATAGGCAAAACTCCCATCACAAGGAAGCAGTAGATCACTGATACCAGCTTGCCACAGGGAGGACATCCCAAGAGCATGTGATGTCCTTTTAGGCTGCTGCGTGTGTCGGTGTCAGAAAGACACCCCATTAATCCACCCTTAGAAGGACAGAAGTCAGAAAGGCCATGCACATCTACCCTTTATCCAGTGGCATATATAAATACCTTATTTTGTCTCTCTTACAGCTGTTTCTGAGACATAATTTGGAAAAACAGAAATGTCATTCTCACTTCAGAACCTTGGCCATGTATGCACTAGCTGCTGCAGGTAACCTGCTGCTAAAACTGGTGACAATACCTGCTCCTGATACAGGAATATCACCCACAAGTCCACACAACATCTGGACAATTTATTAACTCATCATTTTAATCCTCCAGAGTTTTCATTAAAACAGATTTTGTAAGTACTGAGTTACTAGGTGCTTTTGATTCACTGATACAGTCTCTGGTAGGGAACTTAATCATCTACAATATACTGTAGGATCGCATCTGTACTGGCAAAAGCCAAAGCATACTTCCGAGTTACCAGTCAAGAACGGTTTTACTCCCATCACACTTATTTATTGCAAATGACTTGCTGGATATTTAAAATAGTATCTAAAATGAAATGGAATATCACGAACCCATATAAGGGAGATTTAGATTGTCCTGTATCTTTCACTCTAGAGAATACATTTCTTTAAACAACCTACCCTATTTTATGCTTAATGTTAAAATAGGCCTTATAAAACAATGCTTTTGAGCATCTTCAAAATTTAACATTTGGTCCACATACACAGTTTCTTCACAAATGTTTCCTTTCCTGCCTTGTAGCAGAAGTGCGTTACTTTTTAGTAGGACTGACAGATTCTTCATTTAAACCATAACTGACATTGTCCAGGCTATGTTTCCCCCATAATAAAACATATTTTAAATAAGTTAGCTATCTCGAGCTGAAAAAATATGAACTAGTTTATTGTCATTTCTATTATAAGTATAGAAATCAGTTTGGTACTTATCGGTTTGGTAGAACAGGTTAATTACAGGAATAGTAACATGTACGAAAAGTAATGATGTACCATTCTCCCCCTGGGCCTTGGTCTGAAAAAACCTTCTACTATATGGTCACAAAATATACTAAGGGCTTTCAAAGACAAATAAAAATTAGATTCTGTTTAAAATTGCAGTTACTTTGGCTGCCTTGACTGTATCTTTATATAACAAAAATATATCTCAGTAAGAATATCATAATCTTTTTAATACTAAGATTACCATTTTATTGGCATGAACAAAAAGACCATACCAGCGATTCATTTACACACACATCCTGTGTCCAACAACGGCCACATTCTTTACAGAAAAGTGCAAAGATCTCAAAGTTATCAATTACAGAGGAACTGGTATATAGTGGAGTTTTTTTTCCTAAGCATCTTAGTCAGTAGCTACTTTATCAGATAAAACATAAAGTACATTTCTTTACTGCAATTGTTTTCCCATCTAATATGCCATTGTATCATGCAAGCATCCAATACTGTATGTGTGTGCAATAGAATCAGAAATGATGGTTACAGGCATGATTTTTTGCCATTTGCCTGAAAAAATATGCTAAAACTAATGTATTTCCAGAAAAAAAAAACCTGTATCAGAGAGGATAAAGAACAATTTTCAAGGTATGGGACTAATGTTCTATTGGTCAATAAGGCTAAAATGATTTGTAGAAGTTGAGGAATTTGCCACTAAGTTCTCTTTAAGTGCTCTTCTGATGGAGATGATGTAAGGGGAAATTTAAGAACATAGATATCTTGTTTCTATAGCAGGGGAAGGGAACCAGCGAGCCAAGACAGGCTGATAGGCTTTCTCATAATTTGCTATTTCAGGTGAAGGGAACCAATGAGCTGGGATAGGCCTTAACATAATATTGTACCATAGCAGCAGAAAGGGGATCATTAAAGCCAAGATGGGCCATGGTATAATTTTTGCTAACTCTGCGAAACTACATTTGGCATTACTTGTGGTGAGACACGAACTAACCAAATTGCTGATTTAGCATAACTATGAGGCCTGAGAATATCTATAAACTGCGACAGAACTGCTGAACTAACAAATGGCTGATTTAACACAATAAATAGCACATAGGAAAAATAATGCAGTAACAGCTTAGTTAAGACAGCTGCAGAATGAGGGGAAAAAGAACTATTTGAAAGGAACATTACCTTTGGAATATGGAATTCAAAATTCAATATGGAATATTGAAAAGGCAAAATATGAGAGTTGGTTTCAGGAAACCAGTTTCCCAGAGAAACATCTCCCACAGAAAAACTGACTCAGCAGAAACAGTGAACTATCAGTCTGGGAAACTGAGGAAGTAAAGAACAGAGGGCCATAGTTTATGAAGGGATAAAAGACAACTCAGAAAACTGCCAAGGTGGGATCAGCAGAAGCAGATCAACTTTAAAAACCCCCGCTGCTAAGAATCAACTGCTATGGAAGCAAACACTTTCTCCAGGAAACCTTGGGATGCGAGGTGGGATGCCACTGGGAGCCCCATGCTGGGAGTGCAGACACTAAGGACCAACAGCGGTGCCTGATGGGCCACAGTGGGTTGGAAGAGCTCGAGGATTTGTCATAACCATGACACTGTGCCTTTAATATTTCTGTGGCTGTATGCCGAGTAGTTTGCTATAGCTGTCTATTACCATTATCGTCATTAGAATTATAAGACTATTAGAGCCATTTGCCATCCACTGCCATTCTCGTAATTACCTCAGTATCCTAATTGTCTGTTGTTATTGATTACTTATGGCTATCCATCTCACAGTTAAATATTGATAAATCACAGTTGCATTTGGTACTGCCATGCTTAAATTTATACAAGCTATTAATCAATGTAAGTTTTTAAAAGCTGTCCTATATACTTCATGTAGTCACAGTCCCTTTACTCACTTCATGATATGTTGTCCACTCCCCTCTTTCTCCACTTACAGGTCAAATTAGGCAAAATCATTTGCCAATGCATGTGGTAATTAGCCCATTCAGATGCTCTTTAGAAAAAAGATAAATTCCTAGCTAAATAGGTTGTGATCAAAATTAGAGCTAACATAGGAGACAGATACAGAGATACAAAAGACAAGTGTAATATAAGAATTGTAAGAGTCACTACGTATTTCTTAAAACTCTGGTCCTACTGATCGCTGAATGAGTTAGATTTCAGCCAACACAAGTCGTACTATGTAAAACACAGGTCACATCTATTTTAACATTAGTCTACAAGGCTGGCAGAGGACAGGCTTGAATCAAGAGGGAGTGTGAGGGGGAAGACAATGCATGTTGAGGACACTTTGAGGAGCAGTAGGGAAGTGGAAGAGTAAGGTTGCTTTTTCCACAGGGAGCAGTCACAGGAAGAACCACACCGAAAGAAGCCATCTTGAGAAGGCGGCCAGTGGATATGCATGTTGGCTTAGTCAGAAATAGAAATATATATATATTTTGCTATATTATTTTTGTTGCTGGCTTACAGACGAAGACTATAACAAACTGCATATAAAACTAGCAAATTAGATTTCACCATGTTTTTGGAAGACTGACCTCTTTTTCCTGCAAAGATGGCAAGTCCTCCGTCCATCCTTCTTTCTTCAGCAAACAGTGACTAAAGTAATGTAAAAGAAAGGCAATCAATGATTTAAGTATCTCATAAAATTTGATATGTCAGCAACTGTACCAGGTGTTGGTGGTGACGTGCTAGCAGTGGGGGCTGCACGGGCCTCTGTGAGGAGAGGCCGGGGTTGCCCTGTGCCGGACACAGCCGGTTCCAGCCGGTTCCAGCCTGCGCTGCAACAGCCCCACCGCAGGGCACTGCTGAAGCCTGTCAGCGATGCCGGTGGCACCTCTGGGAAAGCGTATTGAAGAAAGGGCAGAATGCTGCCCAGCAGTGAGGAAAAAAGTGTGATAGAGAGCCCCGTGAGCACCCAGGTCAGAGAGGGAGGTGGTGCTGCAGGCGCCGGAGGAGGCTGTCCCCTGCAGCCTGTGGGGAGAGCCCAGTGGAGCAGGTACGCACGCCGCAGACTGTAGAGGACCCCATGGCGGAGCAGGGGAAAAGTGTGAGGAGGAAGGAGTGGCAGAGAGGAGCTGTTACAAACTAACCACAACCCCCATTCCCCATCCCCCTGTGCTGCCTGGGGGGAGGTTAGGAGAGCTGGGAATGAAGGAGTGAAGGTGAGCCTGGGAGAAAGGGGTGACAGGAAGGTGTTGTTTTACTTTTTGTCATTGTCTCTCACTGTTCAACTCTATTTCAACTGGTAATATATTAATTTTTCCCCAAGTCGAATCTGTTTTGCCTGTGACAGTAATAGGTAAGTGATCTCCCTGTCTTTATCTTGACTCAGCTTTTCCACCTCATTTTCTCCCCCTGTCCTGTTGAGGGTGGGGAGTGAGAGGGCTGGGTGGGTGCCTGGGCACAGTTCAAGGCCAACCCACCATCACAACAACAAAAATTGCAGAGAGATACTAAGAGTGTGTCTTGGTCCAGTGCCTTGTGAAGGAAAGGCTTGCGTGAGACTTAGGTATCACTTTGGAGTCAGATAACCTACCTTACTAACTTTCATGCACTGGTATACAATGACTCCATCAAACATTTTAACTAAAAGAAGGAAATATTTTATTTCCACTTACAGGAAATTGTTTTGTAAAACTGTGACTAACTTTTCTGGAATAAATCCTTTGAACTGTTAGATTACTTTTTCCACATTTGCACCCACACCAATTTTCTTCAGGATAGGAAATTTTGAAACTACAATAAAGAGAAATCAGAGATTTTTTTTTAATAGTCTGACACTTAGAATAGCTGTATAATATTAAGTACAATTGACACAAAGCGTGTCTTGAGAGCAGCTGAAAATACTCAGTGCAGAGAAAACACCAGTTTTCTGCCATGCCTTGGTCTCTTTTCTTAAATCTGCTTTCAGTCTGCCAGGATGAACTCACAAGGAAAAAGAGTAGAGGAAACTACCTGGTTTGTTGTTGTTTGGGTTTTTTTAAATTTTTAAAAATTTGTCATATACTTGTGTTATTTCATCAGCCAGTCCTGAAAGCTCACCTTGAAGCTGCTCACTTAGGACCAAATTCTCTCCGTACTGTAAGCAGTACGGTAGTCATCGTAACTGGCAAGCCATTCTTGCAGCCATGGTGACAGAGCATCAGCTGAAGCTTCCAGGAAACAAACATTTTTTAATCCATGTTTAACGAAATTGGTCTCCTTGCTGAATGTTACTGGTGAGACACTACAGGTGAGGCATGAGGTAGGGTATTCTGATCAACAGTAGAAGTACTATAATTAAGGGCCACTGGAATCCGCCCATTGATTCCCTCCCTGCAGAGTACCAATTGAGAAGTTGAAGTTCATTAAAACTGTAGCTTTGACTAGCTTGGCTGGAAATTACAATGCTGGGTTTATTACATAATGTATTCCTCTGATGTATATTTTACTTATCATAGATTATGAATTAATAGAGGCATGATTTTAGATAAAGGGATAGAAGGTAAATGTCAGCAGATGATAATATTCTCTGTATCAACATAACTTCTCATGCTGACTCTGTAGAACCTTCCCTTGAGGCTAAATCTGGCAGGCTGTGATTTATGAAGCAGTTTAAGGTGTATATTTGATAACCAACTATCCTAATTAGTTCAGTCATTATCAGTCTTCTTGATAATTTTGGTTTCATTCCAATACCTATTGATGTCTATGAGAAGGCTCTGTTATTATCAAGGGAAAGCAGGTCATATTTCAGTCTAACTGGCTTTCAATAGCTGTCACTGGATCATCTTAAAGAAGTGGAAAGTTCTTATCTCTAGAAAAACCGAGGACACTGACTTTGGCCTCTGTTTTGTTTTTTTTTCCTTTTTTCCTCCAGACAACCCCAAGTGATCAGGATATCAAAACCTGGCACATCTAATAAGCTTTCTGGCCATCTGACAATTTATCATGGCAAACTTGAGGATGGTAGTAGGATACGCTTGAATTCATTAGTAACGTTTCCTCAACCTGACAATTTTATTCTAGCCTCTGTAAATACAAATAACACATTTTATATTATATTTTTCACATAATTTATTATTACTGTTAGGCTTCTTTGTGTCTTTACTGCTTTTAAAAAAATCTGTGTCTTTTCATGTCTCTCATTTTTCTATTAACAATTTATTCTCTCACCAGATGCAAACCATTTGATGTTGCTAAGCTCACACACAGCCATTGTTATTGTTATCAGTATTAGTAATGGAATCATTATCATTCTCATCACTAAAAGCTAGCTCATTATCTGATAAGTCAAAATTTCCTCCCAAAGATTTTGAGGTATTTGATTTTCCTCATTTGTATTCTCAGAAGTAATTTCTTCCTCACTTGCTGAAGATGAAAACACACCTTCCATAAGTAAGCTGCCATTCTGCTCATTATGCAGCTTTGATTATTAATTTTTCTTTTCTCCTTTGCAGCACCAGAATGACTGCATTTTTAACTGGTTCGTGGCTCCCAAGGGATTTCCTTTGAAAAACAGCTACTAGGGGTTAAGTTGTGATTATGTGGCCTTGAGACAACTACTGATCCAACTACTAAAATCCATGGGAGCTGATAAGACGGACAGTTGAACCACAGCATCAGACGGTGGGTGGGTTCTTGGGGAATAAACTTTGGGAAGAATTTGAGATAATGATGCCGCTGACAAGCTGGCCTTTCACTAGGGCAAAAGATGAAAGAACATTTCCCTTCTTTTTCACCCCAGTTTCCCACCCATATTGACTTGGCCACAACCTAGTCCAAACTCCTATTAGCCAAGTGAGTTGCAACAGCTCAGACAAGCTTTTCAGTGTTTCCTTTCACTTTGCAAATGGGTGGCTATTTCCTCTTCTGTTAAGTCCCAATTCTGCAGATGTATATGCTAAAATTTTTCACTCTGTAGACCGGCAGCTCCATGGCTGCTCTTGATCATCACTAGTCAACTGTTCTAGTGTAGAATATTGACTGTCTTCATATCTATCTGTGGGTCTTCATATCTATCTGTGGGATGAGGTCATAGTTTGTCTAGCTTTCTTACCTCGGGTTTCGTTTAGTTCCTCTCTGATTTCTCCTTGACACTATATACAAAGGGTGAGATTTTCTTTTCAGAACTGTTTGTTTGATATGGAAATCCTTTTCTGACCGTTCACGCACATGGTTCTCCTCTTACCAAATGCTGCTTCATTGTGTAACTGGGGTCAGGAACAGACTTTTCCAAAGAGAAGTGCCAACACATCGAGTGTGCTGGATATTTGGGAAGAAACTGTCAGCAGTCTGGGGCAGAGGCGGAGTTGTTTTGTTACTCTGTTTTTGTTCTGCTTTGTTTCTGCTTTTCTCTCACAAAGAAATATTTCTGATGATGGGGTACAGAAAACTACCTGATGTGTGAGCTGTAAGTGGCCTTTTAAAATTCAATTAACTTTATTTAATGGGATTCATGCGTTTGTAATATCAAGGAGTCACATTACTGAAAATTAGTTTCAGTAATGTTCTTCTAATATTACTGCACAGCTATTTGTTGCTAAATGGAAAGAAAGCTAATTACTGGACTTAGTTTCTCACACAGCCGATACTGCTTTAGCCATATTCCCTCATATGACATGAGATTATGCATGCATGCTACTAAATCATATTTTAAATCTGACCCCTTTAGAAAACTGAGCGCTTCTATTTGTTTAGCCAGGAATATTCACAGCCAGAGAAAGAATTTAGATTCTTGATTTCCATTTATTTCTCAGACTTTAAATTCTCAACTTTAACACAAATTATGCTCTGAGCAAAGACTACTTAGTATTTAATTCAGCCAGCCTTTTGGAGGAGAAATCCAGACTGGAGCCATGTTTGAAAGCTTTAAACTTTTCTTCTTCCCAGAACATAACACAAACATTTTAAGGATCTGGAGTATTTTCACAGATCTTATAGCTTATTTCTCAACTTGGAAAAAGTGTGGCTTTAAAATGTCACACAAGTATTTTGCCTACAACAGAAATGTCAATATTATAAAGTAAACCTGTTAAAATAAATTTAATGTATGGGAACAAAATTAATCCATTTCAAGGCCAGTGGAGTCACAGTCTGAGCGGAAAGATGGAAACCAAGGAGTGATAATTTTTAAAGATACACAAAAACCATGTTTCATTATCACTACATTGACTGTACAGAACCTGAAAATGGCATTGGATTATGTTTAATAGGAATTCATATTTTCTTTGCATTTTGCTGCAAATTGCAGGCTGGTCAAGGTTAAAAATGCAAAATTAAACATGGCCCAAACTATGGCGATTTAACTTCAAATTTATACCTGCTTTAAGAAGATGCAAGACAGACTGTATACAGAATGTTTTGCATCTTGGTTCATTTCAGACAGAGCTGTAGCAGATTACAGAGTTTTCATGAAACACATCATACTTAATAGATACATATAACTTCTCTATTTTTCAGTACTGAACAACCTGCTGAGTATACTATGCTGGTTAAATTACATATGTTGCATGAAAACAATGAGAAACAGAAAAAAATTAATACAAACCCAACAGAGTTATTTTCTTTCATGCCTTCTCTTGTCTTACTGCTCTGGCTGTTCTGTTAAACGGTAGAGAAACTGGATGCTAATTACATAAAAACCCCAACCGATAAATAGATAACATCTTGCATTTACACAGTTTAACACCTTTCATGGGAAAAAGATATCAAGGACTTACAAACTCTACATAAACTACCTACATATTTGTCATGGGAAGCAACTACCATTACAAAATTGACACTGACTTGACAATGTACAATACATCTGAAAGAGTACCACACCACATCCATGTTTAACTGTAAATTTTAGAGGAAACTTAATTTATTTTGAAGTTTTCCCAAAAAACCTACAGAAGGGAGACTGGTACAGAGACCTGAACAAAACCACCTACAGAAGCAAAATGCTGGTGGGTACCCCAGGATGTCTCAGGCACCTCCTGCCCAGAGTGTTGGTTGTTTTGCCTGAGAGCTAACACTCTAACAGAGAATGCAGTTTGTTGTAGACCACAAGCCAGTTCTTCACTAGAACTTGGTAATGACTAACTGATCCCTAGTCTGCTGATACTTTATTTCCCAGTGGCGTTCATTACACACCTCAATTCTTGTGAGGTCAGCAAATATTTAATGTGACAAAGCAGTTTCCATATGAAATTAAACGCAGAGAAAGCAGTGATATAATTTTTTATTACTTACCCAAAATGATGGGGGAATTAACTAAAACAATTATTTTTCCCTTTTATTTTATCTGAGCTAGACCACAACCCATTGCCGGTGTTTCTGCTTCTATTGTGATCATGAAATGGAAAAAGTTCTTACCTGCATACACTTCGCAGCATGGATTAAGAAATAAAAAAATGCCTTATTTGTTATTGACTGGATCCCTGACAGGTTTGAAGAGTTCTTGAAAATACTGAATTTAAAGATCTTTAAGATTGATATCTTGCCAATAAAAACCATCTTTTTCTTAAATCTTTTCACTAAAGAAACAAAGTTAGAAAATTATAACCATCCTTCTTCCCCTAACAGTGGCAATCTGGCTCTAGCAGAAGACGTTTACAAGGGTTTTAGTTGTCTGTTATTCTTTTTGCTGGTGCAACATGAAAGATTTTTGAGTTAGATGTTAGAGTTAGGTATTGTATGGAACAATTCCTGAAAAAAAAAACAGATGGAGGTTTTGTTAGTTTTACTGAACTTACCACAGGGAACACTAATAGCAAACACGAGATAAAAACTATGAAGTAGACACAGAAGACTTTGCTCTATTTTATTTTGTATAACAATATCATGGATATGACTCTATTAACTTCTTGGAGAAATGTTGAAAAATATTATACCTTAATGAAGAAAGATCATAAATTATATAGAAAAGGGTTTCCTGACTATTTGTAGTGAGTGAGATGATCTCACATAGACTTTTGGGTTAACTGCATGTCAAAACACAGTCAACTAGAAAAAAATGTAAAACCCAAATGTTTATGCCATGCAAAACAGTAAACAAATTGTAAGAGTTAATATTTTTACCTTCAGGACAGAAGTACAGAAATACAACCATGGCAAGCATGGCAGAGGAACCTCAGAACAGGAAAAATGTAATATTTTCCCTATGGAAGAGTCGCAGCAACAAAAATTGTGAGTATTCCCACATTTGAATAGGTTCATAAGCAGGTTTTGGGCACCACTGTTTGCTTTGTTACTTCCCTCAGGCTCCTTCCACATGGCCACCTTGCCAGGCAGTGGCATTAGCAACCTCTAGTTCTCCCAGTTTGACACCCATTTAAGATGGGCATCTGGGGTGGCACTCTTGCCATGCTGTGCTTGCTGGGTGCTCTGCCTTTGATGGCAGAATGCAGTAGGCACCTTCCTGCTGATTTCTCTATGTTGCACAGGCCACCCGGTGGCATGCAGAAAAGCACTGTTTTCTAGTGAGTACAACAGTGGACTGGAGATCTTGGAGGTTTTTTCTGAATTCTCATGAACGGCTCTGGGCATCACATTTACGCTTAATTTCCCCATATGTATAATGGAACAATAACATTTACTGCATATGATAAAGCACTTACCCAACCTGAAAGCCAGAACAGATCTTTGTAGCCTTCCAGCTGCTCCAGGTATTGTCCCTCTGCGCTCTTCCTGTTCTGCTTTGACATAATGCTGCACAAGTTTTGGACTTTCAAGTATCATTTATAGATTCAACTACTTTTAGTTTTTAAATGGCTTTTCTGTCCTTCATTTAGAGGGAAAAAATCATGTAACATTGAACATGTGCTAGAATTACCAGGAGATAAACGGTCTTTGACTTTCAAATGTGTATTAATGGGTCAATATTCTCCTTTCTTGCCATATACAGATCTCTCATTAATTATAATGTCACTATAGCTGCAGAATGAATTTGACCTTATCCGTTGAGCACCATGTTTTAGTATTAATAGTTTTTGTTCTTAACAGCAATTGGGAAAAACAGCCAGACATGGTGAATGATATATTCCTATCTTTACAGCATGGCTCTACTCATTCAAAAAATGCAATATGAAAAAGGGTGTTAATAACAATTTATTCCTTAATTTTTTTTAACAATGAATGGATGTGCTTAGTGCTGGGATTATATACATTTAATATTGACCTGTAAAACTGATTTCTTCTATGTGTCTAATATGGTAGAAAAGACTTGAATAGGAATCATTATGCATCTCTGGACTAAGGTTATTAGCGCAGCAATTTGTGCAATTTGGTGTCTTTTTTTATAAAGATAAAGTAAATGCATAGCTGAATGAGTCCAAATAAGAAAATATATCAAGTTACAGGGTAGTGTATGGGTAATTTTTCAGGAAGTGTAATGTCTTCAATTCTAAGCAAACGGGGCTTTGGTCTAAAATTCTAGTGTTGCAAAATATGGCAAATTAACTAAGCAAGAGTGTGACTTCATACAATGTTTATACCAGGAAGAAAGGGAGCAATAGGGATATTCTGCAATGCATAAAATGGGAATGAACTGGAATGCAGAAACACATTTGGTAAGGTAAGAAATTTCTGGTTCACCAAGAAATTCCCAGGCATTGACAAGAAGAATACTACAAGGAAAGGCTTTATACTGGAGAAATTAATCATGAGATAATAGTAAAGTTTAACTGGACAATATTACAGAACTGTTTTATTCAGCCAAAACCAGTGGAGTTTTATCAGGAATTTCATTCAAGCTGTTTAACAATACCAGTGTAACACTTCATTTGAATGGGTGAGAAATAGAAAAGCAATAATGGAAGGTGTCACTAGAATAGTGTCAAGCCACAATGGCCTTGAAACCAATTAGGAATCTTCTGCAGGAATTTAAATGACACTGGAATAGAAATCTATGCATAAGGAGTTACAAAGAAAAGAAGCAGAGAAACAAACAGGCTAGATTTGAACAAATGATTATGTCTCTCTTGCTTAAAATAGAGCAGACTTCAGGATAAGTTTAGGATCTATACAAAGTGACAGTTATGCAGAATGAGACACAGTATTCAAATCTAAAGCTAAAGGCTTCAGAGAAAGTCCTTTCTCTTCAAGAGTGAATCCTCGCTAATTCCTGCTGTGGCAAAATCAGCGTGTTGCCCTCTTATCCCACATTCTTAAGAAATCGCTAAGTGATCATGTTAGCACTGGGAGCCACTGCCCTCCTCTTCCTTTAGGATCATTATGTGTATCGGTAATCATGACTGGCAGGGCAAAAGAATTTAAATGGAACAAAAATGCAGAACATGTAAGAAAACTCCACCTTCCCAATTCAGTTCTGGTTCATTTCCCAGTTTCTCTCAGGACAAACTGGCCCTAGACCCCTCTTTGCTCAGCCCTGAGGAGCTGAGTAGGGTCCCTATCTGTGTTCTCCTCTTCCCCTTGAACAGCAACTCACATTGATACACTGGAATTTTGCACAGTTCATCCACATGACGTTTGGTCATCGCTGCCTTAGATGGAAGCATTTTCTAGAGTGCATTACTGCACTGCAGACAACATCAGTCTTTTGAAACCATGAAGAGGCTAACATTAGCCATATCACCACAAGTAAAATTCTTTCTAATACAAAAAAAAGTTTTAATGTAAATGTGTTTATACGATCAAAGAAACATGATGGTTATTTTGCTACGTTTGGATATGTCGTGAGTGTTCTGTGTGAGTATTTTTTAAAGATGTGTTGCTGAAAGTTCACAAAGTAAACAGGTTTAGTAAAAGTGGACTCTGAATTCTTGCTTTAGTTGTCATGCTCTATTCTTCTTTCATTTTTTTGTGTGGTTGGTACTGTACTTATATTAGCTGCCTAGGTTGAATATACCTTTAAACTTATTAAATTGATTAAAATGTTTATTGATATATTAAAAAAATACAGCTGGTGTTCCTTTGACACTGTCTCCCACCGCATTCTCCTAGAGAAGCTGGCGGCTCATGGCTTAGGCAAGTGTACTCTTTGCTGGGTAAAAAACTGGCTGGATGGCTGAGCCCGGAGAGTTGTGGTGAATGGAGTTAAATCCAAGTTGGCGACCGGTCACAAGCGGTGTTCCCCAGGGCTCAGTTTTGGGGCCAGTCTTGTTTAATATCTTTCTCAATGATCTGGATGAGGGGATTGAGTGTGCCCTCAGTAAGTTTGCAGATGACACCAAATTGGGTGGGAGTGTCGATCTGCTCGAGGGTAGGAAGACTCTGCAGAGGGATCTGGACAGGCTGGATCGGTGGGCCGAGGTCAATTGTATGAGGTTCAACAAGGCCAAGTGCTGGGTCCTGCACTTCCATCACAACAACCCCATGCAACGCTACAGGCTTGGGGAAGAGTGGCTGGAAAGCTGCCCGGCGGAAAATGACCTGGGGGTGCTGGTTGACAGCCAGCTGAACATGAGCCAGCATTGTGCCCAGGAGGCCAAGAAGGCCAACAGCATCCTGGCTTGTATCAGAAATAGTGTGGCCAGCAGGACTGCAGAAGCGATCGTGCCCCTCTACTTGGCACTGGTAAGGCCACACCTTGAATACTGTGTTCAGTTTTGGGCCCCTCACTACAAGAAGGACATTGAGGTGCTGGAGCGTGTCCAGAGAAGGGCAACGAAGCTGCTGAAGGGCCTGGAGAACAAGTCTTATGAGGAGCAGCCGAGGGAACTGGGGTTGTTTAGCCTGGAGCAAAGGAGGCTGAGGGGAGACCTTATCACCCTCTACAACTACCTGAGAGGAGGTTGTGGTGAGGTGGGTGTTGGTCTCTTCTCCCAAGTAACTAGCAATAGGACGAGAGAAAACGGCCTCAATTTGTGCCAGGGGAAGTTTAGATTGGATGTTAGGAAAGAATTTCTTTACTGAAAGAGTGGTCAAGCATTGGAACAGGCTGCCCAGAGAGGTGGTGGAGTCACCGTCCCTGGAGGTATTCAAAAAACCTGTAGACGTGGCACTTTGGGACACGGTTTAGTAGGCATGGTGGTGTTGGGTTGATGGTTGGACTAGATGATCTTAGAGGTCTTTTCCAACCTTAATGATTCTATTCTGTTCTATTCTATTCTATTCTTGTGAGAACTGTGATATAAGAAAATACCATTACCTGCCTTGAGCTGATACATTTCTATGTTTTATGCTACTGCCTAAAGCACGATCACAGAGCAAAGAAATGAGAAATTTTAAAGGCTACTGAACACTGGAGATGTGAAATCAGCACTAGGTTATTTAGCACAGGTTTTTAGAATGATACGTAGGGGAAACGCACTGCTCAAGGACTCTCCAGCTCTCACTCATAATTGTAACATTTGGTGGGCTACTCTGTAATACAACAGTCTGAAATACAGAAAGCCAAAAAGAAAGTAAAGCCCCCCAAATCCCCTCTGCAAACAAACCCCCATCAGCTATCTTAAAGTCTGATTCCTTTCTAATGTAACGTTGTCTTTTGCTCTTATCTGTTTCCAGGTTCATTGATCTAAAATGCTGATTCCAGCTATTTTCACAATTATGCATTTCCATCTCTGTTTCTTAAAAACAAATAGAAGCAGCCCAAAGGGTTCAATGTATGAAGCACCCTCCATTTCTATCAGTTTCACTTGTTGATAAAGGCATTCAATCCCTCTGAGAACTGGAAATAAGTTGAGATTTCTACCAAAGTTCAATTTTGACACACTGCTTTAGTTGCTTAATTTAGAATAAATGCATAGATGCTTACTTCAATACTGCTGTACCCTCTGGACACTTAAGCACATGGCTAAGTTTAAATTAGTATGAAGGATCTGCCTTACCTTACCTGAAGTGTGGTATTATTTCCTCTTAAAATAATTATTCCACAACAAATGTTACCAGTGCTGCACCAGAACAGGAGGAAGATTTTGCCCTCTTCTATGAGCAAAGGCTTGGCAAACATCTCAGGACAGAGTTCTAGGACCATGGATACACTGCAGGGAAATGACATACTCTTGCACCTTGTGTTATTTAAACAAAACAGTGACCTGTTCTAAAGATGCTGCTCTCAAGGACACTCCAGGAGGGAGTAGGTCCATTGAAATGAAATTCCAATAGTAACACAGACAAAAATGTTAATTGTAAATCAAGGAGGCTCTTTAGTTCAGCTTGCCAGAAGGCTCAGACTCGTCTGAAATTTCATGTCATCTTTCCAGCTTTATAATGATTTGACTGGGTACAGAGTCTGACTTGCCATCTTTGATCCAATAAAATATTATTTTCAACTTTAAATGTCCAAGTCCCATCTTTCAGAGTCAAATTCTTCCCTGATGGTACGAACTCCAGAGTGATTCCACTGACTTGTACAGGCTTTTCCCATTTACTCTATAGTCAGTGGAGTGACTGTGGATTTAAACTAGTGTAATTGGGAGTAAAAGTTGGCTTTTTAAGTCTACTTCTATTTTTAAAATCTTCTCTGTCAAGTTTCATGAGGTCAGATGTGAAGATGAATTTGTTGTTTAAGCTTCTTCCTCCTGCAGGCAAAAAGCTTAATCATTTTTTTCTACTGACCTTGTCTTGTCTAAAGATGAGTCAATGAATCAAGTTATGAATGATATATCATGAATAAATGATTTATGCCTGGTCAGATCAAATATGATGTATTACTTAGGTCCTTGAGTATTATTGCATATAAAGATTTATCCAAAGTGTCATACAATTGGTCAGGGAGAGAATTCTTAAGTCTTTGTACGTCCTCTTGGGGAAAAAAAAAGTATATAACTATTCTCTGACTGGAGAAATTTATCTTGGCAAAAATCTCTGTCTTTGACAAAGGCCTAAGAAGGACAGTCCAGCAGTTACACTTCTCTGCTGGAATGCAGGAGGTCCCAGGTATGCCTGTCTCCCTCATTCTTCGCGAACTCCCTTCACCTTAGTCCCACTATCAAAGAGGAAGACAGAAAACCTCTTTAGGTCATAAGGGTGTTGTGACACTGACCAGCTTAGAGACCCTGAGGTGCTCATACGACATAGCCATTTATTTTTACGTAAGATTTACAGGAGTAATTCTTTTTCCTAATAAATTTATTTGGTGGTTCAGTATAACTTTCTGTCTTAGCCTTCATCATATGGATTACTCATTATTGAGTCCTAACAGTACTGGAATGCAAACACCTTCTCTGACATATGTTTTTCAAAAAGAATTGCATTGCAGCAGTAGCCAGTGCCCCCTCTTATGAATTTCATTAACTTAATAACAAACTTATAAAGTAGTTCCTCAGGTGGGCTACGTTAGAGATCCCTGAAGTGTGCCAGCTGAGGCCTGGCCATAACTCTGAATGATCTCCGGAAAGAGAATTGGTGCAAAGAAGTTATTAAAATAACCCACTGAAATATTCGGGGGGGGGGGAGGAAAAGAAAAAGAAAAAAAGAGTTCTATCGGCACTTTCAACTTCATGCTGTTCCCATCCTTCTTCTGAAAATCTGATGGTTTGTGGTTTCTCTCTCCCAATGGACTTAACTCTTCCTCCCAGTTACAGGTAATGATGTAAACCATGCCATACTGTGAAGGATCTTCAAACCACCAACCAGATCACACCTTATTATGTAATCTGGTTTATGCCTACTTAATGAGTTACCTATCATGGTTGATTATTCATTTTCATTTATTCTAGATTTATAAAATCATGGGCATCAACACATGTAATTTGAAGCAAATTAATGAATCCTGAAAAGGTTGTTTTCTCAGAAATATTAATAGGTGACAGAAAAGTAGCTAAATATAATTATTCTGATAAGAAAGAGTTCCTTGTACCCTGAAAAGGCAGTATTACCAGCAGGAGCTAAATGAACAGTTGCTTATTGCATATGGATGGTGAAGGCCTCATGGAAATAACAGCAAAAACCATGAGAAGACCAATCATCTGTCAAATATTTTGCACTGTATTGTGAGCACAACTAAGTATCTGCAGTCAGTTTACAAAGCTGCATCAAACTGCACAGCCTAGAGTCAATTCCTTGGATGCCCAGCAAAGTAACTGCGGCAGAATTCTGCCAATCTAAAAATGCAGAGTAGGAGGTGCATAGCCGGTTGAAAGCAACCCATGATGCTGCAATCAGTCACTATAAATTTTTCTCTCTAAATCTAATGATGAAGCATCAGTGAAGTATGCCATGGAACATCAAGTTAAATTCTTCATACATTAATAAAAATGTTACATGCCACGAATTTATGTATTGGATTTTCATACTGTAAAAAGAATTATTTAAAAAGCTGCCTTTTTATTTCAACTGCTACTTTCCCTGCTATTTTATAATAGTGAATGATAATGAAGTTGTCATTTTACATATAGGATAATAAATTGCCTTGCTATGAATACAAGGCTATTACTCACTCATAGGGCCCTGATTATGTTGTGCTAGGAGAGCGTGACAAGCACTTTATGGATGGCACAGTCCTGAAAGTGAACTCTGTCAGTGTTCATTATAGGGTCATCCTCCTAGAATTTGAAAATGTGAACTTCACGCGTGGGGATATGATCTAATTTTTCATGCTCACTGTATAAGTAACACCTACATATCAAGGTCTCCCATCATAGTTCTGCATCTTCATTTTAGGTAACGTGGTGATCTTTCACTTTAGGAAATGCAGTGACACATGACATACGTGGAAACTTACTCAGCTAATTTGACCATCTTTCATATATAGTCCCACACTGACAAACACCTGCCTGTCACCCAGGCTAGAGACAAATCCATCTTTATGAATTCTTACACTGAGCTCTATTATTATTCAGAGGAAAACCACAGAAATATAGTTAGAAATGTCAGACTGTTTGTGGTAGATGTAGACGGCAATCTCTTTTTTCCCTTGTTTCTCTGGATGCCATATTCCAGTTTGGAATATAACAGTTCCTTTTTGACAGGTATTAGACATTTCAGCCTCTGACTAGTCATACAGCAGTGCACCTTCTCTCACATTACAACTTACACGTGTCCATGTAACTTGGACTTAGACCAGTTTTTAACCTTCAGGTTTTCCCTATGTGTTCTGTAACAACCTCCACCGGTTTATACTATCAAAGCCAAGGCATTTCTCAGCCATTTTGTCTTTTCAGTATTGACACAATATTTACCTATTTTGTTTCACTTTCAATACTAGTTCTTAACTTTCATTCTGACTTGCATAACCAACACCACGTGAACACTACTACTGGTTTAAGTTTTGTATTTTATATTTC